>PXIH01S0007023.1:0-24500 GCA_003024985.2 Euperipatoides rowelli | reverse complement strand
TAATAATTTATGTCGGAAATGATCCGTTAGTGGATAGGAAATGAACTTTTTCAATGTCGGATAACTTCCGACATAGGATTGGTAAGGGTTAAAGTCAAAATTTCAGAACCACTTGAAAAATCCAAAAAAATAAATAAATTACGAAAGGGTTAAATAGCTAATACAGTAATTAAAAATAACATGGATATTTATTATATTTAATTAACAAATAATATTAAAATTCTTTGTGAGAATTCACTTTAAGGTTTGTTGTCTTTTTTTTCATTAATGCTTGAAATCATAGATATGACATGCATAATATTTAATAATTAGAATTATGAAATATTGGCCATGTTGAATGCACCTATGATGTATCATTAGTCTAAAATAACATCCATCCACAGATTAGATACAATCAAGTTTTTATTCCATGCTTCTTCATGGTTCCCCTTAATTGCGGCTCACTGTCATCACTATGACATCATGACACCCCCTTCATATTATCCAAATTCGTAAAAATAGTCTCTTTTACTAATCCATAAAATTTATAATGCGGAAATCACATTGCCCTAGGGACCATGTCTGTATTTTGCTGGTCTATTTATAGTTGTGTCCCGTCTAGTCATATAGTGTTTTTCATTATTGCTTGGTGTTTCCTTTTTATTTTGCTCCTCATTTTCTTATTTTCTTTCAGCATTCATGTCTTCTCTCTGTTTGCTCTCTCTGATCTTCACTGCCTTCTTATATTCATGGAGAAACTTTAATATATTTTAATATACAGAAGGTTCTATTTTAATATCTTGTGGCATTTTGTTTGAAGTTCATAGATTTCTGAGAAACATCTTCAAGCACCATCTTTGAAACAGAGATTCTGAAACAAAATCATATTTCCTTAATGGATTACAGCTTTCAGATTAGCCTAATATACAATGTTTATGTGGATTATTTCTTTTGTGCAATTACTTTTCTATATAGAATATAATTATTATAATTTTTTTTACTCCATAGCATAAAATAATTTATTCAATTAATTTTAATCATTTTGTGATCATTATTTCCCAGAATTTGATTTATGTTGCCTATTTTTTTTTATCTACAGTATATATTAATACGTGAAGGGAAAACTTTGGATCCCTTTTTAAGCATATTGGGCGCATGGAGGAGTGTGACATTTGGCAGAGTTAAAATTTATATGGAGATGGAGTGCAATGAGCTAAAATTTATATATAAAATTAAAACATTCATTGTTTAGCATTGTGGCGGCTTTTTACAAAGGAGTGGCAGCTTTTAACAAAGGAATTTCTTATTGGTCGAATTTCGACCAACACTGGATTACTAGTATATATAAATATGGAAAATATTGTATATGAACTGAATATGACATTATTGTTTTTATTGATTATCTTGTTTTAAATTTGTCATCCTGTGCATTTCAGCTACATATTATAAATTTAAATGTACATAGTCTAAAGAACTGAATAAATAACCATTTAGGTTAATTTAGATTATTGTACTGAAGTTAAATTTTGAGTTGAATACTTTATTAAAATGAAAAAAAAAAGTTTACAGTGCTTAGATGTTGTCTATTTATTTTTATTTTTTAATTTACAGCGTCAAGATGTTGTATATTTATTTCTACCTACATACGATCAAGAATATTTCTTTAGAGTCTACCTTGGGTTAGCATTGGCATTGAAGGTTAGTTGCATATCACCTAATATTTCATCCTGACACATCTAATCAATAAATATGAATCTTAAGAATCTTGAAAAGAATACTACAGTACAATTAACTCCTGTTTAACATGGCCCAGCCAACACAAATTCGTTATAACTCAGTTAAAATTTTATTGACACAAAATATAAAAACAATGTTTGTTTTTGTAAATTTAATTTAAATTGAAAAAATTATATATCTCCCACTTAACACTGATTTTCACCTAACACGATTTGCCAGGAGGATATCTTCAGTGTTAGATGACGGTTTTCTGATACAAATTTTACTTATATTTTATATGAATATCATTTCTCAAGAGACATTCATTTACAAAGCCTTTTAAATATTTCTTAATAGTTTTATTGTAACGTTTGTAAATTTTTTTTTTTTTGTTATTTAGATTTTTTTGTAGGTTTTTTGCCGATTCCCTAACATTTCCCCCAAAAAATAGAAATTATTTAAAAGAATCGCAGGAATAGTTAATTTTTATGCAAATTATTATTATTTTATTGTATTAAAATTATTACTAATTATAATGCAAATTAAAACATTGTATTAAATATAAAATCTAATAATTTTCTCAGACGTTGATTTTAAGAAATATTTAAAAAAAATATTTTTTTTTAATTGTGAAGAATTTAAACTTCAATGATTAACCTGGATGAAATAGAAAAAGGACTCTTTGGTAAAGAAACAAATATAAGAGATAGATACTGTAGATTCAGGTTAAGCCAGACCTTCACTTTTAGTGTTCTATCAGGTCTGTCGTTGATATTAATTATACAGTAAATGATAAAGGTTATAAAAAATAACAAAAACAATTGAATGTAGAGGATACTTATACGTTCCAAATCCATATAGACTATATTATGATTTTTTTTAAAAATTGATAATTGTTTTTTGAAAGCATTCAGTTTGTGAAATTTCTGATTTCATGGAATGTCATTCTAGAGATGAGAAGCTGTGCAATGATGCTCCCATGTTAGTTTTTATTCTGGTTAAGAAAAGTCTATAACTTTTGGACTATCTGAAATTAATGCTGTTCTATGTTTTGAGTAGGTCAAACAGATATTTAGGTGACCCATTATTCATTATCTTCCAGAATAGATTTGCTAAAGTGAATTCTATGTCTGTTATGGAATCCAGTTAAGACTCTACTAAATCTATTAAGTGATATTTGAAAAAATAAATAGCTTTTGGCTATTTTTTTCTTTTAATTGGCCAAATAAGTTATAACAATTCAATTTTATGGGGCATTTGGATATTTGATTAAAGACAGCTTAACCTTATGATTAGGGAATAGGGTTTATGAAAAGAAGGAAGGGGGGGGGGTAGCTGTAACTCATAATTAATTTGTGATCATAATTCAGACAACTCGTAAGCCATAGATATTCTTGCTCTCAGTATTATATTTTATACTTGTCTTGGACTACTTTCCAGAAGAGAACAAAATTTTTATTACAGCGTGGAGTAGAGAGAATGACTTATGGGAAGCAATGAAATAATATACATGAATGATTGAAATATAAAAGTCGTTCTGCTGTCTGGCTTGCTCTCTTTTAAACACAAATACAACATTAAAACTACAGTATAATGTCTGGAAATCTAACCTAGTGTGCCGTGTGCTAATGCTTAACTTATACATAAACCCAACAATTCCACAAGTTTAAGAAACTGTCGGAGGGCTTGCCTGAGCGCCCTGACACCACACTTGAGCTTGTTAGTATCTGAGGGAGAAAAAAATAAGCGTCTCTGTTTATGTTTACACCAAACTTTTAATAAACTAGTGAACAAATTATATAATTTAAATTAAGTACCAGTTGTTTATAAATGTATATTACAATATTTTATTTATAATTATCTGACTTTAATAAAAACTTAGTTAAAAAAATGATTTTACGGTTCCTTGTATTGTTTGATAATAAAAAAAATGTAAACTTGCCAAGCATTGCCTTTTGACTTATGTTTCACCTGAAATATTTTCAACAGGTTTGTAAATTATTTAAAAACACGAATACAAAACCACGATTACAGTGACTTTAAGTAAACTAATAAAAAAAAAAAAATATGCTCAATCCATTATTAGTTTAAAAAAATTTTTTAATTTATTTTTGTCCACTAATCTTACATTTTTAATGTCTATTGATTTGAAATGATTCCCATTTCCTTTTTATATTTCCCATGTGTTTTCAAATGTAATATCTATAATTTGTTTTACTTAAAATATTTTTTCTATATTTTATCCTTTATTGTATTAACATGTCTTATAGACGTACAGTATATGTAACATTGCTCTGCTTTATACAGTAAAATACAGTATATACTGTATATATATGTAGTTTACTGATTTGCATATAAAGTAAACTACAGAATGAGGTATGAAATTAGTATAATTTTCCCTCTCATGATCATATTTTGGTATCTGACATATATTAGCCTAGATCAATTGTTTCTAACTTCTAATCGCTCGAAACACAGCATTGACCGACGCAAACCCACCCTCTTTAGGTTCCTCCTTTGCGGCATATGTTTTTACACCAAACAGCACACTATGTTAGATTTGCAGCCATTAATGAAAAGCATTCTCATCTGATCTTTGGGTTAAATACTGAAATAACATTTTAGCATTAAGAAAGAGTTTGATTTTTGCTAATATTATGCCTCAAAGTTTTATTTATTTAATTTTTTTAATGTCATTAATTTACTTTATATTATTTTCCTTCATTTCAGTGGGTGGAACTGATACATATGATGATTCAACATATTACTGTAGACATTTTCTTTATTGATTGGGAGCGCCCTCGAGGTTCTGTAGCTCCAACTAATTTGATGCATCTTGAGCAAAAAGAACCATCTCTATCTGTTAGCATTTGGAGGACCTATTTTATAGTAAATGAGTGGAATGAAATTCAAAGCATTCGTCGGATTAATCCCATATTTCAAGTGTTTTGTGTATTGTTTTTTCTAAAGGTGAGATTTTAATTAATAGTAACAATTAACCTTTTTGCTCTATAGCAGGACATCTTTGTAAAAATATGTCTTGCCTCAAGTGTGGTAGTTTGATAATTATGACTTATTTCCCTCAGGGGTGTATATTCTTACCAAAGTGTGAGCTCGGGAAGAATTTCGCCTTCAGGAAGAAATTGAGGCATCTGATTAAAAAAAATATTGAATGCTTGATCAAACATAAACAACATTATTTGAATAGGCAGACGTTTATTAACTAAAACTTCTTAACGTAATATAATTTACCTACATGTAATTACCTAAATTATTTTAAATTAATATTCCTTTATTAATGTTAAAAAAAAAAAGAATACTGCTACTCTCGGTACTCGGAAAGAATCTTTTAGTAGCCCGGGAAGATTTTCAGTTAACACTAGCTGTGACAAACACGATTCAATCGTAGTATATGCCTTGTTTTAAAAAAATAAAATTTGCCTCTATACAGTACCGGTATATTAGTTTTTCAATACTGAGAATATTATTTTTTATCACATGAATATTTTTTATGTTTAGAATTTGGATATAAAATATATATATTAAAATTTGTTTACTGAAAAATGGATATAAATTAGAATTCACGTTATTGTAATGAATGAAAATTAGCATATGTTAAGTATGATATTTTTAACTTTATTATTTATCATCAATTATCTTCAAATTGACCATATGAATATGCAAACATTCACGACTGCAGCACTGGGAATGATGATACTTCAAACACTTGCAGCAATTAAAAGGCTAAAAATATCAAAACTTTGGAAAAATTTATTCACTATTTTTAACCTTAAAAAAATGTTTCCGCTTTTGACTGTCACATGCTCTTATTTGCCCCATTTATGAAATACTAATACTCTAGTAATCATTAATAATAAATCTAGATACGACTCCCTAATTTAAGTAATTTTTAAGGCGAAGGTACATAAATTAAGTATCAAAAAAAATGAGAGACACAGGTTTACTAAAAACTATTAAAATTTTGATATGACAGACTAAATTTTAATAAACTGATATAAACTTTGCCATAAGAAAATCCTGAGTTTTCTTTCTGAAAGACAAAACAGCACAATATATTGTGCTGTTTTGTCTTTCAGAAAGAAAACCCAATATACAACATATACTGTACATTTCCAAAGCAGTAGAAAAGTTGTTTAAAACTGATACAATCTATCATGAAGAAATACAATATAAAACATAATGAGGAATTGATCAAACACAGTCGAAACAGCTTTAAAAGAGCAGAATAACATAAAAATTAGATATAAGAGATGGAAAGCTTTAAAATGCTATGAGTTGTATAATACAGAATGTAATCTTGCTTCATAAGGAAAGCATAGTATGTAAAGTATACTAAATCCAAGCAGATAATAATAATACTCTTTATTGTATTAAACAATATTTGATTTACTATTGTTTATTGTATTAAAAGATTGAACGGTAAAGAAGTCTAAGGAAGCTAATTATTTAAAATATTTAAATTTGCAGTTTGTAAATAAAAAAAATATGAAAAAAAGAAAAGCATCTGTTAGCTATTCAGCCTAATCATAAAAGGGAGAATATATTGAAGCTTATTAAAGTAGCTTTATAGAGTAACTCTACAGTATAACAAATTTTATTTACTGTTTTGTTTATTTCCTTGTTTTATTACGTTGATTGGGGCATTCAACGAATAGCTGATTTTAGTTTATGCATTATTCCATTTGGATCAGGTCTTTACTATTTTTAATAGTAGACTACATGCCATGCTTGTATAATCTAATCAATTATAAAGATCGTCAACAGTGCAAAAAACAATCAACTTCCAGGTTTGTGCAAATTAATTGTAATTTATTCATGTATTATTTATTCATGATATTGAGTTTACATAGAGTATGTGCATTCTTGCTGCAAAAGAATGTGTCAAGTACGGTACATTATTTGTCTTAATTTGTTTGGAAATATGCTTTGCCATTTCCAATGTGAAGCTTTTCTAATTTATTGTTGTTATTTCAGTTAGAGTTGACAAAGGCTATTTTTCTAATGAGTAAGTTCCATTCTTGTATTGTGTCAATCACAATCTCCTGTCAGTCGGGGCTTTTCTGTTATGCCATTCTTTTATTATTTTGCATTTAATTAAAGTAAATTAAACCCCAGCAACTGTGGTTACGTTTCTTTGTATCCAGTTTTTGTTTTTATTCAGAACTTTTATTTTATAAACATTATCTTCTTCAATAGCCATAACATGTCCAGTTTGCTAGTTCCACTGCAGCCGAGTATCCAGTACCAGCTATTTTTTCTGTTTGCAGTCAGCAACCTGTATGTTTAACAAGTCATTTGTAATTGTATCCAGTTTCCAGCCTTCAATCTGTTTATTCATCTATATTGTTCTTTTATATTAAAAACATTTCAATTTTTCATATATGTAGAAAAGAATATTCAATTTTCTATAACAGACGGAAAATAGAAGAATAATTGTTTAATTTACCAGGAAAATTAATGTAAGAAAAAATTACGGAAATAGACCACATCCTTAACCTAATCTCTGTCATGCTTACAAATTTACATTCCATAATAAATAAAGATCATCAGAGTTCGAAAATTATTCTGCCCAACAGCCCTGTCGGGCTGTTAAATTTTTGTGGAGGGCAACTATCTTTTAGCCAATTCATGGCTGGTAGGATTACATAATTATTTCTAGAACTACACCATATATTTCTGTATTTTAATTAATTTATGATTAAAGAAATAAAAATGAATTATTCAAAATTCTTAATTTTAACTACTAATTTTGCTTTGTGCTAAAAATTAAACTTTCTAAAATATATTAAATTTGGGGCTACAACATTTTTAAATACAGTTTGCCCTTTGGGTAAGTATAAATTATTGTGAATTTTCTAACACAGATCATATGTGCATTGAGAAATGACTGAATGTTTATAGGAAATAGCTATTTTCTTTCCCTCTTCTTTGTACTTTGAGTTATTAATGTGTAAATGACAACAAATAGCTGTATGTTCTTATTTTTCTAAGAATTTTTTTTTTTCACCTAAAAAAAAAAAAAAATTCAACACAAAGATAAGATGGTAGAACCACAATATATTGATCATTTATCAGGTTGACCGTTACAGAAGCAATAAGTAACTGTTTTCCATTCAAAAATTGTCTTGAACATCACCAGAGTTTTACAACTTTCATTTTTGAATGCAAAGAAGTGTTATGAAAGAGGAGTGCTTGAGTGACGATAAATTATAATTTTCCTGTTTAATTCCTTTTCGAAAGGGTAAAAATAGAATTAACATCTAAGAGAATAAAACAATTGATATTACTAAACTACTGTATAAATAATTCAGTAAGTTCTAATATAAAATAATCTAGGTTGAAGATGTCAGTACTTCAGGATAATTATAAAATTACCTTAAAAATACCATCCTCAAGCATAATAGGTAGAACACCAGCAGCCCAGAACTAATCCCTAAGATGATGACACGAATCTTCACTTTTTATAATCATCAGGCAGGGATCCCTCTCCCAACCTGCAGCTGAACATATGAAAAGAAAGGGTAGAAAAAATTTTAAGCCTGACATATAAGATAAAAGGATTATAAAATCATGAACTGTTGAGCCTTATTTCAAGACAAGATGACCAAGTAAGGAACAGCATACATAGGCACTGTAAACTGATCAGTAAATGTTGATTGTTTTTACTGTCCAAGCTCTTTGTGTTTGCTTTGCAAACCCAAGTGTTATGTCGTATACTGTGGTTAAGTTTTTTTTACAAATCTCTATGTTTTCGGAGAACTATAGAGAAAGTTCTGAATCTGGAGAAGTCGGATTTTAAAAAAATCGGAGATTCTCTATTGTGGAATTTAATAATCTCTGAAGAACTTGGAGAACTATCAGAGAAGTCTCTGACTTCTCCAAGAAAAAAACATCGGAAGTCGGAGAATTACCCACAATGCATTGTAACAATCAAAATCCAAAATGGAGGAAAATAAACTTTATTGAAATGTATGTGTGTCAAATATGATGTAACTGGTCTAACCTTTGTCTAGGCACTACTTCTTCCACACTAACCACAATGCATCATAACAATCAAAATCCAAAATGGAGGAAAATAAACTTTATTGAAATGTATGTGTGTCAAATATGATGTAACTGGTCTAACTTATGTCTAGGCACTACTTGTTCTCCATAATTTTCTTANTTTGACTATACAAGATCTTTTACAATGGCGATGACTATTTTTTAAATGCTGAAAAATTAATTGTTTCCAGTCAATGATATAGCAATAGCTACCGTCTATGTCTTGGTGGCACAGATAGCAAGCATGTCTTTAAAATGTATAACCCAGACATCAATGTATGAATGCTCCACGGACATATACAGTATATATATTTTTTTATGTCTGATAGTAGACCTTTAAAAGCACCTTCAGGTGATTGTTTAGCCAAATTTAGACTTTTAACAGCTTTTTTTTTTTTACTGTACGATTTTTCTCCTTTCGTCTCCATCTTTTATTTCTCTGTTAGCGTATATTAATAATCTCAGATTCTGTCTCACTTTTTTATATTCTGTTAGTTCTCCGTGACTTGTATAATTTCTCGGAGCTCGGGCCTCGGAGATTTTTAAAAAACGTAGCTTTTATGTTATTTGGATATTTTGTAGTCCATTATATCTGGATGGGCTTTTAATCAGAAGCTAGAACTACAGTAGACACAGTGAGGAAATAAGAAAACAGTTAGCAAAAATGAGAGAATATAAGAATTTATTAAAAAAAAAATACTTAAATCCAATCACCTTATAATATTCGCCAGAATGACTGGTTGAATATAATAAATTAATGTGAAGGCAAAAACATTAAAGTAGAAAGAATTCACACTTATAAGGACCAAAGCAATTTAGAGGACTAAACTATAATAATTCAGAAAAGCCAAGTGCACATTGTAAAGATGAATTAGTCGATACTTTCAATGAATTGCAATAATTCTCTCGCAAATGACATTTCTGCCTACCAAAATAACAAACACTCATCTTACTAATGTACAAGAAAGATGGTCCAACAATTAGGTATAATACAAAGAACCAGTTGAAGACATGGAAGGAAATTACTCAATCTTAGGAATCATTACAAAGTGGAACCTATTGAGCATATGGAAGAAATTAATAAAACAAAATTTATGTTTGTAATGTCTTGTATTTTGCAGGCATCATATAATTATTCATTGTGAGCCCAACCGGTTTTCTATATTGTTGAAATGCTGTTCCTCATAAAAATATTGTCCAGGCTTTATTATAGCTATTCACTGTTTGCCCATTGGTTTTATTACAGATGTTGTTGGCAATTTTTACTATTTTAATCCTATACTTAGCCCTACATTTCAACATATACTGTGTATATAACATTACATAATTTTAATATTTTTCTTTAATTACCCAATTATTTTTTAAATATTAAGCTTTTATTAGATAAGCAAGTATAAGTATTTTTAAAAATTTCAGGTGTTAAAATTTGAAAATTGGGCCAGTCTGGATCCATATGGTTCTTCATCATCAGTAGAACCAGACAGTAGCATCTGTAGATTTGTTATTGCTGTGTCTTTGTATGCAGGAATTGGATTAATACAGGTAAAATTATTTCAACATTCTGAATGGAGGGATTTAATTTTAAAATACAGTTAATTCTTGATTTACGTTGTGTTTTTGGAAATTAGCATGTAAATCAAACATAACTTTTCCATAGGAAATAATGGAAATGCTAAGGGTTAGGAAGAGTGATGAAAACAGCATTTTGTAACATACAGTACATAGATGCAACCCTTACCCTGATAACTAAATCATATTTTTCACACATGCAGCTTGCAATTGTCAGACAACATACATACAGTAGTCTTTATAGTGTAAAGTATATAGAGGTGGTGTGTAGAATACTATATTATTATTATTAGGTATATTTATTGAACAAATTAAATTACAATATAATTATATAGCTCTAGCCCACAATGGATTTGAGCTGTATTTATATGTATAGTATACAATAGAAAAACAACTAATATGTATGATTGTAATAATAATAATATGTTACTGCAGGTAGGCCTATAAACTAACTAACTAACTAACTAACTAATGTAACAATAATATAATGTATAATAAATATTGTAGTCTAGCATAAAGCTAGTCCACCTGATAAGAGAGAATTATTATTTAAGCTTGCATAAAGTAAGTCTATACGTTATTTCTGTAACAATAAACATTATAAATGTATCTTATAATTATTCAAATTGGACAAAACAATTTGCATTGTATTATAGAATGAGTTATTGTGTGCTATAGGGAGTAAACTAATTATTATTAAATAGGTTTATTATTTATATAAAGGAATACAAATGATATTGTTGAATATAAGATATATAGATTCTTTCCCATTAGTTAGATGTGAATCTATTACATATTGTAGTTATTAGTAAATTTACAGATTCAAAATTAATTTAACTTTAACTTAAAATAGAAGAATTAATAAAAATATATTATTTGGAATTTAGGATTTTTAGCATACATATTAATGGAGAAAGATTGTTTCTCTTAGTACGAGAATTGTGAATAACAAATGCTATTTTTCCAGATACTGAGAGTGAGTAGGGTGTAAAAATGAAGGAAATCGAACAAAAAGAAATTTCATTGCATCTATTTTTAAGGGTAGAAAGAGATAATACGGTAGTTGTAAATCTCTCTCATAAGATGTATTATAATTCTAGTAGCTCTATGTTGAAAGGATTCTAGTTTATTTGATTTTGCTTTAGTTAAAGAATAGCACCATAGAGGGACACAATATTCTAATACTGGTCTTATATATATGATGGAATTAGGGATTCCACACGTCCCGTATAATAAGGGATCGTACCGTATTTTAGAGATGAGTCCCCTTGTCCCGACAAATGTTGTTGGATGCCTAAATGTCCCATATTTTGATATTGGTTATCCCTTATTTCAAAAATTTATATGAGTGTTTGAATAGAATCTTAAAATCACCTTATACATGTATTATAATATAATCAGGATAAAATGGTTACCGTACTTCAATTTGTAATACTCTTTATATCACGTAACTACACTGTGTAAAATTACCAACACTCACAGTAATCGGATGTCAATTGATATTGTAATTTATTCTCAACACAGATAAAAATGGCAGTGCCCAAGCACATTTCAATCATATACAAAAGAAAACCCTCAATCTCACTATATTGCGAAATCTTGTATACACTCATGAGAAAATAAATGATTCAGGGATAATAGTCCCTTTATTTATATCTAATACAGTACATATTACGTTATTAAATGGAGATAACTTTTAATATAGAATACATTATTTGCTCACGTATATTTTTCCCCAAACCAGGTTGTCCCTTATTTTTTTAAAATCCTGGGTCCCTATGTACTGTATATAAGGTAAGTAACTCAAACCCAATCGTCTTGCTCTTAACAAATAAAAAAATATCTTATTAGCCTTAGTGACCATTTAATCTATTTGCAATGTCTATTTAAAATCCCTTTGAATAATTACTCCTAAGGTTTTAATATGATCACAAGAAGGTAATGTACTGTCTACAGAGGAAAATGGCAAATAATAAATGTATGGCCTAAACTAATTTAATTAGTTATAAAAAAATAAAATCATAAACTGATTATTTATGACAGATTGTAAACAATAAAATCATAAAGCAATAAATAAATTTCAGTCTCTATAATAAAGACTTAATAAAAACATTCCCACCAACGGAAAAGTTTATATTATTTCTAGCTTCAAATACTTGCCTAAAAATCACATTCTACCCAACACACGGAGCATGGACCGCACTGAAGACAAAAATGTATTCTCACCGCTTTTATCCCTATTTCCAAAGGACCAATAGCCATCCACTTCCTGGGACTTCTAGATTTGAGAATCCACCTCAAATCTATAAAAGCTGACTCCTACAAATAATTAGTAGCTTCCAAAATAATTCACTCAGACCAGCTTATGTGTCTCTAATCATCATCTTTGAACTAGAGCAACAGATAATCATTTGCTCCCACAGATAGCTGGACTGTGGTCAGACAAATGAATAACCACAGAGCCAAGCTCAACTTCTCTTTTGGGAAATCCTCCCTTACTAATGAAGATCACTATGCAGCACTTAACATCTTTCTTGGCCAATCTTATCCTGTACTGATACAACTAGAATCAGCCCAGCACCTTCCACATCATGACTGATGCAACATGAAACATTACTAACGCTCCTAGAACCTGTACTTTTACATCATTTCTAATGCAACCCAGAACCAAACAATGATATCCAGAACAGAAAACACAGAGTGCACCTAATCCTATACAATCCATATAAATCCAGGGTAGGAAATAATCATAATTATATAAGATAGCTAAAAGAATTATTACCATATTAATAAGATTCCTGTGTGGCACACACAATCTTGTTATTATATTATGCCTATCTTATGTACAGTATACACTGTACATATATTATGACTGCAAAATACCAATCTATTATTATAATAAATATTTACAATAATCACCTGCGTCCTCATATTATTTTCACATCCACTTAGCCTATCATTTTTATATTGGTTGAAAGCCTAGGTTGAGGAAAGCCCAGTCCCGCATTTACCATTAAGTGCATCAGACACAATCTGGATCCTCACTCTCTATGGGACCACATTTTAAAACATTGATAAAAAAAGACTGACCATAATATTAAACCCAACAAACAGGTGCAGCATTTTAAAAACACTTTAATCATAAAGCATATAGAGATTAAAAGTTCCTATAACAATTTTCTGGCTTGATTTAAAGTTGATTTTAAGTTATAATAAAGTTTATTAGGTAAATAATGTCGTGAATTTCAAATTTCATGTAAATTGATTCACAAATAAAGAAGTTATGAATTATTTGTAAATGAGTTCAGATATTAGGTTAACCTGCAGTTGCTTTGTTTACAAGATGGTGTCAAGCCTGTATATTTATTTATTTATTACTTTGTTTTAGTGGTTATTTTTTGTGCTGTTTTTTGAAAGATTCATAGAAGACAAGATTCGGCAATTTGTTGACACCTGTTCTATGAGCAATGTGAGTTTTTTTTTTATATATTCAAATTTTACTAAAAAAAAAAAACGTTATGAGACAATAAATGTAATATAATCTTGCTGAATATAAAATGTGCAATTTTGTACATCCTTTGATCTAAAATGTGCTATTATTATCACTAGGAACAATCAGTTTTATTAATATAACTTTCAAAATTATATAGGACGATTTAAAATATTTTGACTACGATGTTATAATCATAGCTTATCATTTTGAAGTTTGAGACAAATTTGAACTTATTTCTTATGTGTAAGATATTTGGTATGAAACACTATTTAACTCTTATTTTTTTACTTTGTCATTGTTCATTATTCTAGAGTGAGAAACAGAAAATGTAGTCATCATATTCCATGTTTTTATTGCATTGATTAAAGTATAAAATTTAGCAAATGTTAGTGTCATGTTTAGTTATCTTTAAGTGTAATTATTCTAGACTTATTTGTCTGGTTCTTTAAAGAATTTTGAGCAAAATAGACACCATAGAATGTAAATCAATTTAATAATTAAATTTTTTAAATTTTTTTTTTAGGGAGGAAGGGATATTAAAAGCTAGTTAATTACTGTATAAGCAAAGATACAATTTATATAAGACTATACATACAGTAACTTATATGCAAAATAAGTTCTTGAAAATCAATTAAAAATGACTTTTTTTAAATTGATCCTAAAGATTTTATTTTTAAGATAATACTGTATATGGTCTATAATTGCTATATATTTAAGTAAACACATGTTTTTTTATAAAAAATGTTAAAAAGTATATAAGTAGATGTATGCCAGGGGTTTAGGGTTTGAATTCTTATCTTTATTCAATTTAATTTTACAAATAAAAATATAGCATTGCATACTGTACATACCGTATTGTTATACTTTGTAAATTTACTTCATGAATTAAATTAATTTGAATCTATAATCCAGGCTTTATAATTAGAAGCATTTATACAATTACTGCCAGAATTTGGTGTCATGTTTGGAATTATTGACATTTTGAAATCGGCCAAAATATAGCTAGTTATGAAAAAAATAAGTCAGATCCTCGATATGATTGACATTTTGAAATCGCCAAAATATAGCTAGTTATGAAAAAAATAATTCAGATCCTCGATATGATTGACCTTTTGAAATCGCCAAAATATTGCTAGTAAACACTCCCATGTTATTTCCTTCCCATCCCCCCAAAAATGGGCAAGTCTATTTCCATTGTGTAAAATGACGTAATTCAATTGGGCTCCCATACCACCCTCATGTGATTGTAGACCTCTAGAGTAACACTAATTTCAAATTTGAACTTAATCGGAGCATTTTAAAAAATTTAGATTTTTGGGGGTCCCCTAGCATCCCATGTGACCACCTAGACCTTGACCTTTTATATACATATTCTAGACCTCTAGTGTAACACTAATTTCAAATTAGAACTTAACAGAGCATTTTAAAAAAAAAAAATTTGGCACCCCCATGTGACCACCTAGGACCTTGACCTTTTATATACATATTCTAGATCTCTACGGTAACACCAATTTCAAATTTCAACTTAATTGGACAAACTATTGGGGAGAAAATGCAATTTAAAGAATTCGGAATGACAAATCAAATACACAGAGAAAATTATTAATATATTGAGTTTCATATTGTTTGAAAGATAAATTGTTTTTATATAAAATTGAACTGATATTAATAATAAACAGAAATAAAAAATCTGAATATACAGCACACATTCACCTCCCCCTCCCTAAAATGGAAGAGGTTATTGTCTGAAAATTCTCATCCTTCCTACTTTTGATTTAAATATTTGATTTTGCTTTATAAAATAGAGAAAATTTCATACATTGCAAATTATAATCCTATAACTCTTGACAATTGTCATAGTGCAAACAAGGTTATATTAATATGTTTATAATATGTAACAATATAATTAAAGGGTCAAATGTAACGGATTTAAAATTTTCTTTTTAATTATTGATTTTCAAAGATAATTACCATACAAAAAAATTCCACTGGAAAAAAATAATTTAAAATGCATAAAAAAAAAGTTATTTAAAGATAAAATTATGACTTGCTATCCTCAGTCTGAGATTACAGATTGAAGATTTCACTTTTTTTTTTGGTTTGAGATTAATTTGATGACAAAACAGTTTCTACAGCTGTTTTCTTTGTAATGATTTAACATGTAAATAGAGGTATGTTCAATCTGTATTAAAGGTCATTTTGATTAAAAAAAAAAAAAAATTGGACCATAATAGCACAAAGGATGAATTTGATTATGATTTTTTTACAAGTACGGTATTTAAACAATTAGTCCATAGGATTTTAAGCTTTAAGCTGACAAAGATTAATATTCTATAGTTAAGTTTAGCAAGCTGTATTAATTTCTAGCCTATGATGTCACAAAATATCTCCCCTGGTGTGTTCAGTGGACAATGTTGTGGGGGAGGAGCTAAAGACAATTAGTTTAAAAATTAAATTGTAAATAACTTTTTTTTATTTAATTTTTTTCTTTTTTCTGGTGGATATTTTTTTTAAAATTCTTTGAAAATCAATAATAATTCAAAAAAAATTAAAAAATCTGTTACATTTGACCTTTAATGATGTATAGGCTAATTCATTTATGGTTATATGGAAAACATTTTCATAATTTATGAAGAAAATGTACTTGCATATATTTATATAAATACAAAATTGATTTGTATTATTTTGACCACCATTTACTTAGATGGTAATGTTAGTGTAGCTTCCTGTTATGAGGAAGTATAGGTCTTTTTGATTTTTTTCTTTTGTTGTTTCGGTGCTATTGTATAGTGAATGGATGAATATATGTTGCTGTGAGTTTGACAAAATTTATGTGATTTTATATTGAGTTTCATTAAAACTTGGATCAAAGTAAGTTTGTGATTGTGTAGATTCCTATATACTGATTTTATGTGACGGATGCTTTAGAAATAAGATGAGAATTATTGATTAGTGTTGAAAACGTCTAACACTTCTAACAGCAAGTAAGCAGCTGTTGGTGGTGATGTACAATATGTTCTTAGCATTTTGTAAAGATATTTGAACTAGGAAAGCTTTTTTTTTTTTTTAAAGTAAATATATATATATATATATATTGATATAAAATTTAATTATTAGATGGCAGTAAAATAGTTATTTTGTTAGGAATTAATAAAAGGCAGCAATTTTGATTGTTTATAAAGTGTAAATGTTGTTGCAACATTACTTTATCTTTTTTTTTTTGATAGAAAATAATAAATTTTAGTATACAATTCAGCCATTTATTATAGATGAATAAAACATTTATAAAAATGACCCATATTTATGCTTGTTTTCTTCATATAAAAAAAAATTTAAAAAATTCAACATACTGTAAGTTATCTAAAAAACAAATGCAACAAAAAAAAAAATATGCAGTGCAGAAAGCTTAATATGCTGAAAAAACAAAGTAAAGAGAGACAAAAATTCATTATCTTGACATTTTAGAGGGGTCACTCACTAAAAAGTGTTTAATAACTATATTAATTTTGTTTTATTCATTCAGATTAATTATAATTTTTCAAGCAGCTTGAATAAAGTAGTAGACTTAAATAAAGTAGTAGACTTAAATTCTTACGACAATTTTTTTACGAATATTTGGACAGAGTTAAAATACTGAGGTTAGAGAAGGGGGGATTCTTAATTAAAAAACAAGTTTTGAAAGTCTTTAAATAATTTTATATTTACTAGAGGTGTCGGCTCAAACATAATATAGAAAGTTTGACGCGAGGCGTTAGCATCATATAGAAATTATCTGAGTATTATAGTAAGTTTTATAGGAAACCCAAATATAGACTATTGCAAATTATTGATTATTTACAAAAGTTGTTGATTTAGATTCATCATTATTTGAATATTCATTTAATTTTTTTTTCTTCAGATCAGTGTTTTTATTATGACTCATGCTCAGTTTGGTTATTATATTCACGGTCGCTCTGTACATGGTCGTGCTGATGTTGATATGAAGGAAATGCATGAACAGCTGAAGAAGGAAGAGGTATAAATATTTAAACAGTAGATACTTTGTGTGTACAGTAGAGACTGTATATATTCAGTATATACTGTACTGTTATGTACCTTATATACTGTATATTATATTGAATGTTCTTTTGTGCTATGTATTTTTTGTATTCCAGACATTCCAATATAGGATTTATTATTTCTATTTTGATAGTATTTATCAGCAAGCCGATGATCTTGTGTATTTAATGTCATTACTAGCAACTGGAATAAACTGTGGGATTTCCAGCCTAGCTGTGTTCCAGTGTTAGTCTTTTCTTGACTTTTCTTTCATACAATTTCAATTGCGATGACTCGGGATTTGATACCTGATGGATTGGCACTGAAGCTTGCTATATAGTTTAATTACAATTGATAAGCTGCTTCAAAGCAATGATAATCATTTTTAGATGGTAACTTGCTATACTTATAGTTTAACTACTGTACAATTGATAAACTTCTTCAAAGCAATGATAATTACTTCTAGATAGTAGCTTGTTGCAGTTATATTTTAATTACAAGCTACTTAAAAGCAATGATAACAGATGGAGCTGTAATGCAATGACATTTCTGTACATCCATAATAGAAATTTACTTTGTAACTACCATATTTATTTTTTTCTTTTAGGATGATCTAGTGGGTCAGAGAGGTTTGGTACCTAATACAGATCATCAGACTTTTACTATATGCTTGCCTAAAGGTTTACGCCAACATTACAACAAGGTCATTCAGCCCATAACTGTGGTATGTTTAGAACACATTAATAATAATATTTTAATTTCAAAAACTTGTTTTAAATTTCATTTGGTTTATATCTGACACAAACATGGACGTTTCATCATTTTGAAATATTGCACTGATTATTAAACAGTTGATTGTCTAGAAGAGACACTCTTCTTGCCAAAATGCTATTTCTTTAAAAAAAATAAAAAGCTGATTGCTGCTCTGAAAATAATGTATATAACCTAGCCTTTCAAAAAGGCTAGGTTATACTGTATTAGCTCTTAAAGCTGGTATAACTATAAGTACATACATTAAAAGTACAAAAAGATCAAGCACTTCTTGCCAAGAATCTACATATTTCTTTAAATAAATAAATAAATAAAAGTTGATTGAGGCTTTTAAAATAATGTGTATAAAGTTTAGTTAAATTTAGTTGTTATTCACGTGAGTATAATTAAGATGATGTTTAATTTATTTTAATTTAAACATTTCATTTAAAAAAAAAAGACTTTTACTTGGTATTTCCAAATAAAAGCATATCCCGTTTTATATTTTTCCTAAGAAATCAGAAGCATGTCCAAGTAAATGCTCACCCCCTAAATTTTTCACGTTTGAAGCTGTTTCTATAGTTCAAGATGGGTACGCCAAATAAGAACACGCACCCCAAATTGACAAAATGAAGGTTTAAGAGTGCATGTGCTTTTTACGGTGTATATACTGTATGCATTGTCTCCATTCAATATAAACAAATTACTTATAATGTTCAAATGTTTTGTATAGATATTAGTCGAATTCATTATATTACTTATTTGGATTAGTAGATAATGTTTATTAAAATGAGGACAAAACAGTTTTCAAAATTTACAATTTTAAAATTATGTTGTCTACATTACAGTATTATTGAAATAAAAAATTATAATTGACAATAACATTTTCACACAGCAACTATGAATCTAACAATTATTTTAATTTATTTAATGTTAATTTCTTCATAGTATTAAATATTCATTGAAATAAGATAAATTATTTTAAAGAAGGAACCAGAAGCCCTTTTTTTAAGGATAGATTAAACAATCATGTTTTTCTTATAACTAACAAAAACAAACAATTCATCAAATCAAGTCCTCACACTCTTTTATTTAAATGATCAGCTATAATAAATTAACTTTTTTCTTTCTCTTCTTTCTTTCAGTTAAGCCATATATCCAGTCGATTTCCTGGTGGTAAGAGAAACATTTTAAATTTCCAATTGGTAAAATAGCAATTTAAGATGTGAACAATAATGTGTTTATAGTTATATAATTAATAAGTTCATATCTTCTGATTTTTTTTTTAAATAAACTATTATTGAGAGAAAAAAAATATTTGACAAAAACAGAAGCAAATTTATTCCTTTAGGATAATCTATATAGGCTACTGTATTGTATGTTATTAAAATATTGATACAATATTCTAAATCCAATTCTTATCATCACCTTAATTCTCATTGGTCAGCTAATTTTTTTAGCTTTATTTATACTTGAAAATTCCTATTCAATTAATCAAATATTTTATTTTCTTCAAAAATACAGTATGTCTTTATATATTAAGAAATTGAAACGATTCAGTTATCCCCTCACCTCCAAAAAAAAAAAATTAGAATCAAATGTTTATGAAATTTAATTTATTTCTTAAAGATTTAACGCTTATGGCTTAAATCTGTATATATAAAATCACAATCAAAACACCTCTTTGACAAACAAATACACACTACAAATAAAAATACAATTAGTCATATTAAGCTAACTATGATATTATGTTTATTCGTGTCAATGTTCTTTTTGAATAACCAAATGATTCTCGCATTAAATTATTGGGTTTTGTTATTTTGACATTTTTATATAAATAGAATTTCTTTTAATTTTATTTTTGAAAAAAAAAAAAAAAAAGCATTTTTAGAGTATATTAGTTTTGTGTGTTAAGTTTTGTCATTTGTTTGTATGGTAAATTATTATTTTGTTTTAAAATAACTAATTGTGCAATATGCCATTTTTTATTCTTTTTTTTAAGAGCTAAAATGTTTTTTTTAGTTATTTTATGATGTAAATTTTTGAATTCATTTATTCTTTTTGTTAGATTTCTGTAAGACCAGTTTTGCTTCATCAGATTTTTTTTTTTTGTATTTGAAATATTATAGATCCATAGTCAATAGATGGTTGTATGTACCATTCATAGACTATTTGATGGTTTCCTGTTGTGATACTGATGTTCAATATTGCTTTTTATGTAGCCAAATTTTTATCTCATATTGTTGTTTATATGGTCATATGTTTTGGAAGTTTAATTCATTATCGAATATAATTCTTAATTTGTTGTGCTTTTCTTTCTGTTAGAACATCACTTTGTGGAACACCTCTATTTATAAAGTTATAGTGTTCTCCTGGTACTACACCTTCGGACAGTGACAATCTTAATTAAAAGCCATATGGAATACCATTAATGACTTGCCACACAGCTGTATAAAACATGTTTACTGAGTTAGGAATGAAATTACTTAAAAAATCTAATATGATAACTGTAAAATTCAGATAAAATACAATATTCTAGGGATGGCCGTATTAGATATTAACTATGTTGAGAACCTTTTAAAGTTAGTTTACCAAGGTATTTTATAGAGGTAAAGTATCTTCAAGCTACTGCCAGATGATGGCGAATTTACTACTATTCTGAACGCAGAGCCACATCCGGCTGCATTGATTGTCAGGAAGCTGGGACTTGTTATGATGATTCGTGTCAACTTGGCCACTCAAGAAATTACAGGATTGCAATTACTGGACAGCACTCACTCGATAGCCAAAGATTTCATTCATCGGATATACAAAAGTTATAATATCCTCATGCGCGGTCTACCCACATTTCATTTTTGTTCAAAGCAAATCATTGCCCTATCAACCTGTACATTCCAACAATAAGTATATTGAATTATTTATAATTGTACAATAAAATTAAACCTTGTCATTATACAGTTTAGTGTCACTAATATACTCTTCTCAGACACACTAACCAATTACATACTGTATTAAAAGTGCTGTGATTTGATTCCATTAGCTTCCATGATAATTGATTTGTTCGATAGGTAATCCTTTATCCACATGATGTGTTTAAGAACTTTTAGTTCAAACACTTTGTTTATTAAAATATTATGTTCAATTCTATCCTAAGTTGATTTTAGGTCTAAGAAAATCACATCTGTTGAAATGTTATCAAGATTATTATATCAATTATGAATTTTTAAAATTGGATATTGTGGATCTATTTTTTGATGAAACCATGCATGTTGTTCGTAAGCTTTTAGTGTTAAAAATATGATTTAGTCTATTCATAATTACTTTTTCTATCATTTTTGATAAATTGGAATTAAGTGTAATACCATAGGTCTATATTTTGAAATAAGTTTTTTGTTTCTTTTTTAAAATTTTGGATAGTCCTGTTTTACACTGTGTTAGTACAGTATGTAACCAGATTGTAAAGATAGGTTAATTAGTTTTTCTAATAATTTATATTGAAAAAGTCTTAAAAATCTTCTAAATTTCAGAAATAAAATTCAAGGTAAAAAGTGGAAATAAAATATTTTTTAACTATCTCAGTGTTAAAGAGCCTCTTCTTTGTTGTAAAATAAAGGAAAATAAATGCAGTGCTTACTCCTCCCAACTCCGATTTTACTAATATTTATGTGTTTTCCAATTTAGCTCGTCCTACCCCATAAATAAATAAACATGTTAAAATAGTTCAGGAGTTTGCACTCATGATGGTTGAAAGCTAACAGTCAATGAATAATTGGATATGCTGTATATGAGTAATATTGACAGGTTTATGGAAGGGATAACTAAATGTTAGTTGTAGAAGCTGATTGTAATTATTTATAATTTTAATTCAGATGAGGTAAATACCCCATTCACTCAAACCCTAACCCATTTAATTCCCTCCACCCTGGAACCCCCTGACATACCAGATTTTTGCTCTCTCCACCAAATAGTCCCCCCCCTCCCCACCCAAAAAATCTACAGTTCCCTAACTCAAATTTTTATAGTTATAATTAACTAATTTTTCCAAAAATTACTACCGTAAAATGCCGACCAAGAGCGCCCCCCCCCCCCTATTTCTTGGCAAAACAAAGATAAACAGCGCTATCGCTGAACAAGAGTGCCATCACTGCACTTTGACTTTTTTAATCACTGAAAGAAATCTAAGTTGTATTCAAGCTAGAGTGCCACCCTAGATTTTTGCTTCATTTTACCTCATTTAAAGTTCAGGACAAGAGCGCCATGCAAAAACTTTCATGTCACCATCTGACATTATTATGCTGTGACATCATTTTTATGTGTTTTACGTCTCTAGATAAATTTCAAGACACATAGCCATACAAGAGTGTCATTTAGAAAATACTGTCTAGCCAACCTAGTTTCCAATGATATACGGTAATAAAATCATAACGTTGAATCCTCATAAACAAATTGAAAGAGGCTTGTAAATTAAAAAGTGAAAGTTTTAACTTAGACGGCACTCTTATTTGGCATATCAGCCAACCTTTATTGATGTGTGACGTCATGTTTTAGTGTGTACCAACCATAAAGGCATTTTCAAGATAATTTCCTAAAGTTTTGGGAAGCATATCCAAGTAAGGGTGCCGTTTTAAAACACAATGTTTTTAAGGAATTCTGATTCTAGCCAAACAAGAGTACCAGCTCAGTTTTGCAATGCATTGTGGTAAATTAAGGTTTACTAGTATGGAGCCGAATAAGAGCACCCCCACCCCCATTTCCCACAAACGAATGATAAGAGCGCATGCGCCATTGCTCGGCATTTTACGGTATTACAAAACTACAAACCCTATCTTTAAAAAAAAAAAAGATGAACCCACAAGCACTCTGGATTAGTTCATGCTCCTCATATTCTAAAAATTCACTAAATTTCATCTAAAACCACAAATACTTTAAAATCACCAAATGTTCTCAAAAATATTTTGTTTAGCTATTCTAGACATCAACAATTTTAAATAAATTTTGTAAACTTTCATTTTATTTTCAAAATATACTGTATGAATAAACTTGTACAGTATAAATTATATCATATTCAAGGAGAATATTTCGTCCTTTTTTATTGGTGAAAATTTATTTTTTAAATTAAATAAAATCAACTTTATATAAAAATATAATTTTAATTTCTGTATTAAAATTAAAATTCTTTGTATTTCATCTTTTATCTAGCAAATCTAGGAGGACCAACAAGTATAGATAGAGTTGTTTTAGCTTATCATACAATCAACAGATTTTTATCAGCATTTATAGATCATGTAAGTTGTTTTTTATGTAAATATGATTATTTAGACACTTTTTTTTTACATCTATTGTACTCAAACTTTTTTATAATTAGTGAATAATAAAAATAAAACTTCTTTCTTCTGTTCTAATCTCTCATTACTCCTTTCCAGACAACTGTTTGTTTTATTGCTATTATTTTATTTTTACCAATTATTAACTGTTAAGTCTTTACTAAAAGGACCAGACATAAAACTTTAGAACAGCTAATTCATATTTTTAATATAACATTCTAAAACATAACAATGCATTTATATGCAGTGTCTCCAGTGCATGCAATCTTGTGCTGTATGTTAAATACATCACAATCTTGTGATGCATAGTAAATACATCACAATATCTCCCTCCCTTAAGTTAGGTTGAGGCGGTCTGGAGGTTTCCGAGGCCTTGTAGAGTACCTTAAGGGTCTTGGAGAGGTCTTTTCCGGTAGTCCTAGCTCCGGTAGTTGGATTGATGTCTGTGGGCTTTCCAGTGACGTCTCATGGCTAACCATGGCTCTCTGATGAGTCAAATCATCCAGTGGTGCATTGTGTGGTGTGTTAGGGTTGGGAGCTAGGTGGGACAGGCGTAGTTGGTCCAT
>PXIH01S0007012.1:12769-25356 GCA_003024985.2 Euperipatoides rowelli | reverse complement strand
GCAAAATTTCCAGCCTCTATTTCTAAAACTGTGGATTTGTATAGTGAACATAAAGACAGACAGACGGACAGACAGACAGACAAATTTTCATTTTTATGTATAAGATAAATAAGTTTATGCTGCAGGGAGATTAGAAAGATAGAGAAATGGTAATTAAGAGCATAGCCAAGGGGGATTTGACAAGGAGGGTAAAAGGGGTCATTTTTAGGATTTAAAGTCTGAATAAAGTCAATTTCACTATTATGAGGAATTCTGTGGTAAATTCAGGAAAAAGTCCTTGACTGCGAGTTGAATAGAGAATTTATGGCTAAACTTTGAGAAATAATTATTGGTGCAACGTTGCTTCTATGGTATCTTTGGACTAATCTCAGCTATTCATGAATAGTGGTTGGAAAAGTTCTCTGTTGGAGGGTGGCTGAGGTCTTAGGATCGACATCAGGTGGGCTTCCTAGATGATCAGCTAGGGAATCCACATCACTTTGGTCCATTTCATTCTTGAGTCTGGAGTGTCTATGTTTCTCCCTCTCTACATCTTAATTTCCTCTTAATAATCATATTTCTTAATTCTTGATCTTGATTAGTTCTGAAGTCTCTTAATAATCCTCGAATGTGCCTCTACAGCCCTTTTTGTACTCGGAGTTTGCCTTCTGCGTTTTTCTTAAAGTTGATTTTAACCGATAGATCGTCACTGTATGTCATCTGCTATTATGTAGATTATGATGATGTCAGTGCTGTATGAGCTCCACCAAGTGAGTAAAACTGCAACAAATTTCTAGCATCAAATGTTTAGAGGATAATGGAGCTGTAACCATAGCAACTGTAGTTTAAGCAGATATACAGTTCAAATTCACAAAATTAAAGTTTATAGCATTGTTTTTTCATTGTTCATAAATTCTCCAGTAATAATTATAATTCTTTTATTCTTTTTTAGTAATTCTCCAATAATAATTATAATTCTTATATTCTTTTTGTTTCAGGGCGGGGGGCTATGGAGGGAACTATGTTCAACAAGAGCGGACTGATTGGAAAGAAGATAGTGACAGTTTTAATTGCATACATAAAACTAATGAAAAAATAAAATCTAAATAAAATATACAAATAAACTATTTATATAAACAAATTCAAAAATCAATCATTGTAATGGTAAATTGTTGGGCAAAGTGTACTTAAAAATTAGGAAGAAATCAGGATGATGTGTCCTGATTTCTTCCTAATTTTTAAGTCCTAGTTCTTCCTAATTTTGATGTCCTAGTTCCTTTATCAAACAAGCTACTTCAACAAAAAACTTGTATCTTAAAGTAGTGCGTGTATCACTCAATGCAATTTATTGCATCTGTCTCTTATTTGAGTTTAATTCCCCTTATTTGTAACAAAGACAATAAAGTTTAACCCAAATTTATACGTTTGTGAGAAGAACTTGCTTGATTTTGCAATTTTTTTTTTTAATTCAAATTTAATTGCACTCGTTTTTTTTTTAATAAATTCAGTTGTTGCTTAGGGGGATTCTTGCCAGACTATAAGTAAAATTGGTAAGAATCCTCTTTTTGTGTGTGTGTGTGTGTTTAGCTAGGAATGAAACCTAAGGTTTTCATTCTGGAGTTTAAACATTCATTTAATGTTTAACTCCAATGTTCCCTTCCAACGCTGTGTGCTTAGTTACTTGGTTGTTGTTTTTTTCATTTGTGGCGTTTGCCTTATAAATTTTACTTTTGTAGAATAATATTGTTTCACCAGTTTGTTTGATTTTTTTTTTGAAAATTTGTTATTATTGTAGCTGCACAGTTGGAGTTTGCAAACCAGGAGGTTGCTTGGGGGCAGGTTGTTCCACCACCTCCTTACCAAAGTCCACTATGCGGGATAAATGCACGGAACTTAAATTTGTTTACAAGTCATTGATGCAGCGCTATCTGGTGCAGGGTGACAAGCTAAGTGCAGAACAGGAGGCCCACCGGGTCACACAGGCAATTTTATCCAATTTTTGCTTTTGCATTTTCCGGAGCAGGTCCAGGAGCCAGCCCCTGAAGTCCTGTGGATCCCAGTACTTATTGACTTTGGTGAGACCAGCATCCTTTCCCGGCCTTCCAAACGTCAGGGGGCATGACAATGGGCTCGGCAGATTCACAAGTTGGCCTGCCCTACTGTTACTGTTCCACACTAGACAGGCTAGGAAAGGATACCAGGGTGATCCCCCAACTCCCTCCTTCTTAAGGACACTAGTTTGTTTGTCTCACGTTTTTTAAAGCTTATGTTTTGTTATTAGTTGGATATGCAATTTCTTGTTTATATAAACAAATTTTCTTTAAATTTGTGTTTGCGCTTTTATTTATTCAATTTTGTTTATTTAAGTTTTATTTATTTTTTGATTTGGGCAAAAATTTAATTTAATTTTTTTTTTTTGTGATGTGACTCGAGTTTTTGTGTGTGGCCATTTGGTAGTTATTTTTTTTGTTTTTGATTTTTTGATTTACCTAGGTAATAATTTCTTTATTTAAGTTCTCTTTTTCTTAAATAATATTAATGTGTAACTTTGGGGTCTCCTGTTTCGATAGGCAGTTTGGATCCATCCTTTTTATTTTTCTTTCGGTCATTTAAAGTGTGTAAGAAACAATGTTTAGACACTTCAATCTCCGTTATCTCATCAGATGGTGTGGTTATCGCTTTTTGGTCTTGTAATGAATGTAGGTAATCCTCGTATTATATCATTTGCATCTCTGAGTTGTTTGGGTTGGGATTATCATCAACTGCTTCAGTTGGGAAGGTAATGATGGGATATCTTGAATTTCTGTAGGGGGTTGCCATTGGTGATGGCAGATGTAGTATTACTTGCTTCTTCATTTATAATGTAACTTTGGTGAACATATATTTTTAATTTGTCAACGTGCACTTTCTTTATTGTGTCTGGGTGATTTATGTCCTGAATATGGTAGCTTACTAGTCCATGGGTTCAACTTAACTGTTATGACCAGCGTAACTGGGGATGTCCAAGGCTAGGACAAATTCACCAATGTTGAACTTGCACAGTCTGCGCCCTTTATCTTTGTTTCTGGCATTACTTATTGCGGCGTTTTGTAGATTAGAGAAACCTTCAGACTTTGCAGTCTCCAGCTGCTCCATTACTAAATAAATTATCTTCATTTTCATCAAGATTAAACTCGGAAAAGATATCGTACTGACAAAAACCATGGAATTTGTAGAATGATACTTGTTTAGCGCTTTGTGTACGGAATTATTGATGGCTTGCATTAAGTATGGGAACATGGTGTTCCAATCGGTGAAGTTTTGGTTGCAATAATGTGACATTAAGTTAAGTATTTTGCCATTTATTCTTTCTTATATGCCATTGGAGTGTGGCCAGTAGCTATTTGTGGTTAATCTCTCTGTTTCCAGCTTTGTACAGAGGGTAGATATGATGTGCCCTACTAGTTGTGGTCCCCATTCTTATAGAATGCATTTTGAGCCGCCATATCATGTGTATATGGTCTCCATATAATCCTTTGTGATTATGTGGGCTTCTTGGCTTGGGAGCAGGCTGGTAAAGGTCATTTAGGAGAAGTGGTCAGTGAATGTGATTATATATTTGTTTCTTCTTGCATGGTAGAGATGGACCTAAAATACTGATGCTGACCTTTGACATGCAGGTGGAACGAGGTTCGACAGCTGGTATATGAACTTTTACACATCCTCTGTTCCTATGCTGACATTTTTCACAGCTTTTGATATATTCTCTTATGTCTGTAAAGATTGTTTCCCAGGTGAAGTTTCTTTTTATTTTGTATAGTGTTTTATCTAAGGAAAAGTGTTCCCCAATGATGCTATCATGATAGAAATACAAAACATCCTGTATGAGTGATGCTGGGACTACTGTTCTGTAAGTTGAGAGAATTGATTTCCCTAAATATTTCATAAGTATTTGATTTTCATCAAGGATAAAGATTTCATTATTTGAATTTCCTTTTATTTTGTTCATCAAACTATTACAGTAATCGTCTTTTTGTTCTTGCTGCATTAGCTCGATTGTGATTAGTCTTTTGTTAATATCTAATGCGCATGTGTTGGTCTCAGGCTTGGTCTCTGACTCTTCGTGATTTTGTGACAGCATGTCGGCAAAGCTATTTAACCTACTGGGAATGTGTTCAAAATGGATGTCATTTTGTTGTAGTCTGATCATCCACCTTGCCACTCTAGAATTTGTGTCTTTTAGTTTGATCATGTAAATTAATGGCTTATGGTCTCTCAGTAATATTATTTTGTTCCCATAAGTCATGTGCTTTAGAACGCTAAAGCTTTGCGTTCTATGACAGCGTAGTTTGCTCGGCTTTGTTTAGCCTACGACTACCATAAGCAATAGATTGTAACTCGCCATTTTCGTTTTCTTGCTCCAATACTGCTCCTAGTGAAGTGGGTGAAGCATCAGTCTTTATAATAAATGGTTTGTCATACCTTGGGAAGGTTAGTAAGGGCGCTGTAATTAGTTTTGTTTGAGAGTTTGTAATGCTACTTCCACACTGTCATTCCAGGTAACTTTGGTATTTCTTTTTATTTAAGAAATCATTAAGAGGGGCAGCTATTTCGGCGAAATTTGTTATGAATTTTCTGTAAAAATTAAGGCTGCCAAGAAAGCTCCTCGCTACCTTTACTGTTGTTGGTCGTGCTAATTTTTGTATAGTGGAAACGCTGTTTTCAACTGGTCTGTAATCGTTTTTATTGACCATGTGCCCTAAATATTTTATGGACTCTCTGAATAGATGTCATTTAGAGGGTTTAACAGCTAGATTAACTTTTTCTAATGCTGAAAGGACTAATGTTTTTAGGTGTTCTTCTATGTTGGGTGAGTGTATGATTAGGCTGTCTAGGCAGACGAAGACATGGCCTTTTAAAATGTGATGTAAACATTCTACCATTATTTTTTGAAAGATGGCCATGGATGTTAAGCATCCTTGACAAAGGCGAGTGAATGTGTATTTTGTGAACAGTACACTAAAAGCGAACTTTGTTTGGCTTCTTCTGTTAATTTTACATTAAAGCAGCCATTATTTAGATCGAGGCTGCTGAATATACGCACGCCGCCTAGGTTTTCGAGTATATCTTCTATGTGCATGATCGAATATTGCTCATTTATGACCTGTTTGTTAATTTTGAGTAAGTCTAAGCATATCCTGACTTCTTTGGAGTCTTTTGTTGGTAATACTAGAATGGCCGAATTGTAATGACTATGTACCTTTTTTATAATATTAGTCATTTCCAGTTTGCTAGTTGGAGGCATATCGGTTCGTATAGGCTATGGGGGATACGGTACTGTTGTTGGTAGATCGGTGCCATTTTTGAATTTTGGTTTGTATGGTGGTATGTTTTCCCCTGTCATATTTATTACATCTTTTATTAGGATACTTTTATGTTTTGTGAGTATGTTTTCTAATTCTCCCCTTTGTGTAACGCTCAAGCATAGTTCTGACGTTCAAAATAGCCCATATAATTCGCTAGAACCGTCACCATCTTGTTCATTGGTGATGAGAGTAGTTTCGCAGCTAAATTCATGCTTGTCTTTTGATTGGTTGTTCGCTCTATCATAGGTCCTATTTTTGTTGAGCTGGAGTTTTACTGTATGTTGTTCACAGTCTATCACAGCATCATACAATACATGCCAGTCAAAGCCTAAAATCATTTGAAATTCTACTTTTTGTGAATCGTTACTATGCACGCTGGCTGTAATATGCTTACATTGGCTATTTTGATGTTTATAATTGTTTTGATGCCGGTCAACATTTTATCAGACACTGGAGATTTTATCAAAACCGCCATCGTTTTGTTGCTTAGTTGGTCATGCCTAATGCAGCTTTCATTGATGAGGCAATTTTCGGCACCAGTATCAAGAAGGGCATATATTTTCTTTCCAAATTCCTCTACGAGTTTTATTTGTTTATCCTCATAGGTATTAGAAAACCTTATTGTGGAAATGTGCTTAGATTTATTCGCTTTGCCTTTCCTTTTTGGCATCGCCATTTTGTTATGCTTACGATTTTTGCTACGTGTCTCAAACACACCCTTGCCTTTTTTGTGTGGGGAAGTAACGTTATTCCTGCCTGTAGCAATCATGATATTGTTACAGTATCTCTAAGGATTATTATTTTTACACCTTTCTACAGGATTTTCCTTGCTTAGGATTTTCCATAGATTAAACGTGATAAATTGAGGTAGATGCGATGGTGGACTAGGTAGGCATTTTGTATTTTGTCTTACATTATCTTTTTCAGCCCTGTGGGATTTTTATCTGTTTCATTTGGTTTTTTTAGCTACTTTCCATCCTTCCTTATTTTCATTTGTGATATTATTAGTTTCTTCCCTCACGTCTTTTAATGACTCATTTTTAGGTCGTCAGATTTGCCTATCGAATTTGTCAGCCCCGACACTCATGGATCCTCTGAGTGTAGGGTATTTAGGTTTAACGAAGCCGTACACCTGAGCCAGTAAGGTTTGGCGTACCCTGTTTTGGCTTATTGCAGTACCGCTCGATGTGACCTGCGCCCTTACAAAAGTTACATATTACTTGTCTCCTATCTTTTCTTTTTCTAGCCTATCCCTGTTTTGTTGTGCTAATTCTGCGATGGCTGATTTTAATTCCTCTAGTTGCTTAGCTAACGTTGGCTGGTATTAGGGCCTATGACTACGCTATTAACTGTTTTTGTTTTTGCCTCATGTAGTTTAATTTTCAACACTATTTCCTCTATATAATCTGTACTCTCTTTTAGTGTTGTGTTTCCCTTTCTGATTAACTCTACCGCTAGATTGGGCAATATACCTCCCCTATATTTTCCTAATAGCATTTTCTGGTACTCTGCTAAAGGACTACCAGGTGGGGGCATAAAGGCTTGGCTAGTGCAAAGAACCTTAATCGGTAGCTTACTGCACTCTCGTCTAAGCCCCGTTTGCACGCAAACAGGACTTAGTCCCACTACATACATAGCTTTGGCCTTTCCCGTTATGCGCTTCTCGAGAATGGACCTGGCTTTGGCCCCAGGACATTTATATTGGGCATGTAAGGCTCTAAATTCAGTAATATATCGCTCAATTCCGAAGACATTGCCTTCTAATAGCTGAAATGAGGTGAGCTCAGTTGAGAAATCATATCCTCCATGTGCAGCCCAGCCTTCTGGCATCTGCCACACTCTGTTAATAGGGTTACTGTATGCATTACAATTGTGACATTGAATGTGGTTTTGCACTGATGTGGACCTACTTGGAGATGGCATCTCCTCATCTACATTTGGAATGCAAAGCTTAAGGTACTGTATTGGCTGAATGGATTTAAACTCTTGTTATATTTTTCAGTCGACCTGAGGGCTAGAAATTGTGTGTTTTTGTCTCATGAGCNGAGGGGGTTCGACTCGGTTTGGGCTGCCCCAATTATTCGGCCCTCAACGAATTAAATGATCCTTTGAGTTCGTTTATGGCCTCCTCATCATGACCCACTAATTTCTCCCTCAACATTCTAATAACTTTATCTCTTTTTGCTATTTCATTATTAAAATCAATTTTGAGAGGAAAGCTATTCTTCTTTGCTGTAGCTGCATCCAGGTTCTCAAGAATCTCCATTACGTTCAACTGATAGTCTGGAGACTGAATAATATTTCACTATCACCTTCAGTTGACAAAATTGCATTCACAAATTAAAATAATAAAGATTGAAAATTCTTCAAATTTATACAATATATATATAATATCAAAAATTGTTTGTGCGTGTGAGAAACATCCATACTGAAATTAGCATATCTATTTCTGCGAGCCTACATTAAAAGAATAAACATTGTGTTTTAAAATTTTAATGTAACGTAGAATAAAATTCAATGTTTTTCTGTCTGAAGAAATTAATTTAACTAATCTTATCTAATAAAATATAAATAATTTAATTTGAATCAGAAATTGCTATATTTAGGTCAAAAATCCTGCCATGCTACCCAATTTCCATCCCTTACAGGTCAAATACCAATAGTGGTAAGGCTTCGCCGGCTGGCCATAGTCCTCCTCATAGAGCTTCCCTCCCCCCTTTTAAGCTCTGTCCTATCCTGAGAAGGACTATTTACACTAAGTAAGCTAATTTACATCACAGCAAGACAAATTCCTTTATTTGCATGACCATATAACTCCGAAATTGATGCGGGTATGCAAAAATGTAGGAGAATACATAGCCATAACAAATATTGAATATGCCTTGCTCCTAACTTTCTTGCGATACAAAAAATGTCCTTTCATCATTTCCAATGTGCAGACACCTTTATAAATGCATGAAGTATAGTAACTAGGCCTCTGAAAATGGTCATATTTACAGCTTACAATAGCACTCATGCCTTAGCAGTGCGCCTCTAAATACCAAGCCACAAACTATTATCTCCAGAACCTCGGCTTGGGGTACTTCACGCAAAAGCGCACACAAGATCCCAATATATCCTGGTTGATACAGATCGGAGAGATATGTTCCGTGGATAATCACCTGATAAATATTAAATCTACATCACTAGTCTCCACCTACACTTACATGCAAATGCCCAAATTAGAAATCACTCATTTAAACACATCTACATGCAAACTTATGTAAGCAGAGCCTACCCCGAAGGTGTAATATTTATGGAAAAAGGCGTCTGATTGTATCAATTTCTGATGAAAAATCTTATGGGGGCTAACAAACCAATACAATCTGATGAGAAAAAGGTGAGCTAGCTAAAACCTTGATGAAATACTAGCCTGATCCAGTTGACTAAGGATTAAGAGGACAAAAGGGGATTAACCCTTTATTTTCCCTGCCCTGATAGAAAAGTACAGGTACCACCCCTGTCTCGCGATCGCTAGGAAAGGCATCTGAAAAAGAAAGATTATGTTCTGTCATTTCAATATTTAGTTTCTACACACACAAACACATCGCAGTTTAGCAGATATTCATATTTATTTGCTTAGAAGAATAGTGACAATAATATATTTTCCCATAATTAAAATTACAATTAATATTCCCTTTTTTAATTCACAATTATATAATATAAATAAGATTACGCTGCAGGGAGACTAGAAAGATAGAGAAAGGGTAATTAAGATCATAGCCAAGGGGGATTGGACAAGGAGGGCAAAAGAGGTAATTTTTAGGATTTAAAGTCTGAATAAAGTCAATTTCACTATTATGAGGATTTCTGTGGTAAATTCAGGAAAAAAGTCCTTGACTGCGAGTTGAATGGAGAATTAATGGCTACAACTGCAAGAAATAATTATTGGTGCAATGCTACTAGAAACGCTGGGGCTTCTAAAGTATCTTCGGACTAACATCAGCTATTGATGACTAGTGGTTGGAAAAGTTGTCTGCTGGAGGGTGGCTGAGGTCTTATGATCGGCATCAGGTGGGCTTCTCAGCTGATCAGCTAGGGAATCCACATCACTTTGTGGATTCCCTAGCTGGTCCATTTCATTCTTGAATCTGGAGTGTCTCCCTCTCTGCATCTTAATTTCCTCTTAATCATATTTCGTAATTACTGATCTTGATTAGTTCTGAATTCTCTTAATAATCTTCAAATGTGCCTCTGCAGCCCTTTTTGTACTCGGAGGTTGCCATCCGAGTTTTTCTTAGAGTTGATTTTATCCTAATAGGTCGTCACTATGTGTTATCTGCTATTATGTAGAATAAAACTTCAACATATTTCTAGCAATGAAGGTTTAGAGGATAGTTGAGCTGAAATTTAAATTAAATTAAGCAGATATACTGTTCGAATTCACAGAATTAAAGTTTGTAGCATTGTTTTTTCATTGTTTATAGATTCTCCAATAATAATTATAATTCTTATATTCTTTTTGTTTTAGGGCCGGGGTATCCAGGGTGGCTCTGGAGGAACTATGCTCTACAAGGGTGGAGTGATTGGATAAAAGATAGTGACAGCTTAAATTGCATACATAAAACTAATGAAAAAATAAAATCTAAATAAAATACACAAATAAACTATTTGCAATTAACATTATAAACATATTTAAAAATCAATCATTGTAATAGTAACTTGTTGGGCAAAGTGTACTTAAAAATTAGGAAGAAATTGGGATGATTTCTTCTGTGATTTGCTACTAATTAGTGTAGCAAATGACACACACACACACATACGAGGGGATATTATTAAGTTCCCAAATATTTGCATTTTTAATTATTTATTTATTAAAAATAATAATGTTTACTCATTTATCTAAATTGTATAATTATTTCTAATTATTCAAGGAATTTTTTTTTAATTTTTTTAAGCATTTATATAGTAAACAAGTATTTTTTATTAAGTTAATAAGAAAAACGCATTAAACCTATGTAGATTTCATTTAAAATNTTTTAATTTCAAATCGTTAGTTATTAAAAAAAAAAAAAAACAATTAGCGTAATTAAATTCATTTCCAAAGGTTAGCATAATTAAATTTCATTTCCAAAGGTTACTAATCACCCTCAAAATATTCCCCATTAGCTGCAATACATTTGTCCCACCGTTTAACCCACTTTTCAAAACATTTTTGAAAGTCCTCTTTCTTAATGTCATTGAGAACTGCTAGATCGTCCTTTGTTTTACTTCCTCCACGTTTTGAAATCTTTTNCCTTTCAAATGTCTTTTCATGCTTGGCAAAAGATAAAAATCGCACGGAGCAAGGTCAGGTGAATAAGGAGGCTGTGGTACAGCTGTCATGTTGTTTTTGGTTAGAAACTGTTGCACACTTATCGCTGTGTGTGCGGGCACAATTGTCGTGATGAATAAAATAGTCTTTCGATGCCCACAATTGCGGTCTCTTTTTTCTTATTGAAACTTGCAGGCGTTTTAAAACTTCAATATAAAAATGCAGATTAACAGTTTGGCCTGAGGGAACAAATTTGTAATGCACAATACCGTTCACATCAAAAAAGCAAATTAACATTGATTTGATATTATTATTTCGGGTTTTATTGATATAAACAAATTGTAGGAAAAATACAAATAATTTTATTAATGACCCTAGCCCAAGAGGATGTGGGTCATTATTACAAGGAAGTGTGATTGATAAATTAAAATATAAAGAAAATATATTAATGGATTTTACATATTATAGTACATGAACAGTATATACAAGNTGCATTAAACCTATGTAGATTTCATTTAAAATATTTTAATTTCAAATCGTTAGTTAATAATATTATTAAAAAAAAAAAACCATTAGCGTAATTAAATTTCATTTTCAAAGGTTAGCGTAATTAAATTTCATTTCCAAAGGTTACTAATCACCCTCAAAATATTGCCCATTAGCTGCAATACATTTGTCCCGCCGTTTAACCCACTTTTCAAAACATGTTTGAAAGTCCTCTTTATTAATGTCATTGAGAACTGCCATCGTCCTTTGTTTTACTTCCTCCACGTTTTGAAATCTTTTCCCTTTCAAATGTGTCTTCATGTTTGGAAAAGGATAAAAATCGCATGGAGCAAGGTCCGGTGAATAAGGTGGATGTGGTACAGCTGTCATGCTGTTTTTTGTTAGAAACTGTTGCACACTTAACGCAGTGAGTGCGGGGGCATTATCATGATGAATAAAAAAATCTTTTGATGCCCACAATTGCAGTCTCTTTTTTCTTATTGAAACTCGCAGGCATTTCAAAACTTCAATATAAAATGCTGATTAACAGTTTAACCTGAGGGAACAAATTCGTAATGCACAATTCCTTTAACATCAAAAAAGCAAATTCACATTGATTTGATGTTAGATTTAACTTGTCTTGCTTTCTTTGGTCTCGGTGATGTTGTGGTTTTCCACTGCGATGATTTCTGCTTCGATTCAGGGTCGTAAGCAAAACACCAAGTTACGTCACCAGTAATAATTTTATTTAAAAATTGGTCATCACCTTGCAACTGATTCTTCATGTTTTGACAGATCGCAACCCGTTTGTTCCGCTGATCTTCTGTAAGCAAATGTGGCACAAATTTGACAGCAATGCGGCACATTTTCAAATCCTGAGTCAAGATTCGCTCACAAGAAGTCCAGGATATCCCAGTTATTTCTGCAACATCGCATATTGAACGGCGATGATCCTCACAAATTGCAGTACTGACTTTCATAATGTTCTCATCCGTATGGCTGGTGGATGGCCTGCCTGATCTTGGCTAATCTTCTACACCCATTTCACCTTTTTTTAAAATGTGAATACCACTCATAAACTTGAGTTTGTCCCATTGCTTTATCTTTATAAGCTTCGCGCAGAATAACTAAAGTTTCTGCTGCTGATTTTTTTAAAAGAAAACAGAATTTAATGTTGATACGCTGATTGCGTTTATCTTCCATCTCAAAAGTAGCTGCAGCAGCTAGAGTGCGGTCAAGTCAAGTAAAAAAAATAGATAGAGTTGTATTATGACAATAGCGTTCGTACGGTCGATTCAAGAAGCATTAAATTAGATATAAAAAAAAATATTAAAGTGATTTATCAATGATTTTTTTTTTTATTGATTTATGTTTAGTTTTATTTAAAAATATTAGTTTAATTAATCAATTTGAAAAATTTAAACAGAAACATATAAAAATTTGCAAGTTTCTACGTTGCTTAAAAAAAATAGAACCCCATGGCT
>PXIH01S0007001.1:17304-28177 GCA_003024985.2 Euperipatoides rowelli | reverse complement strand
AACATTCTTAGAGATTATATTTTTTAATGCAAATAAAAACTGTTAAAGATTTATTGTCAGCCTGCTTATTTCGAGTTGCTTTTATAAAAAATTAAAAACCACCGACTGCAAAAAAAAAAAAAATAAAGGTTTGAATCACTGATCAACATTCTGATTGGTCTGTAAAGGAAATGGCACCTTTCTGGTTTGACAACCAGTGACCAGTCAACAACTATTACTGGAATCAGCGCAAGATTTTTCTGCCAAAATACATCTTAAGTCAGGTTGATAATTGATACATATTGGCTTTAAAAGTCAAAATTTGATGCATTTATGGACCGAATATAAAAAATTTATTAATTAAACAAGCACTTTTATACAAAAATACACACAAATCAATGAAGTTAAAATAGGCATTGATAAACCACTTTAAAGGTTATTTGTAGTCACTGGGTGACTTCTTTTATTAGTTTTTCATAATTAATAATTCAATGCTCTTTTAAAAAGCATGCTAATGAACAAGACTGAAGCCCAAAGATATCAAAAATATTTCTAATTAGGATAACTCATAGAAAATTCATAGAGATAATTTAAAAACTGGGGGAAGGGGGGTAGTGCTCTTTTCACCAAACTCTAAAAGTCACAGGCCACTCCGATTTCCCACTAAACAATTGGGCAACTCTGAAAGTGTTAAATGGTTGATTCTTTTGACTTAAAACATAATGTTTTATGAAAATATTTTATATTATTAAAGTGTGAAGGCATTGTAGAGTTGGAAAATTGGTTTGCCTGACCACCCAGGACTGTTAAATTATAGTGGCAGGCAACCATTTTTAAGCTAATTCAAGCCTGGCAGGTCTACCTGATAATTTCAAGAAGTGTACCAGATATTTACATACTATAGCTCAATGTTTCCCAATTATATTTGGCCATGGAACTCATTCAAACTCATTAAAAATTTGCAGAATCACAGCCTTAAACTTTGGCCACAATATGGCTCCACTAGAACTTGTTTAGGTTCAAGTGCACTGCACCAGAATATCTTCTCTGTGCTGTTTTAGATTCTGTAGCCAGGTACACAATGTTTATAAATAGTTTTTTTTATTCTTTTTTTTTTTTTTAATATTCAAATTTTTTTGTGATGTAACTTTCTTGTGGAACCCTAAATTTCATCTAATGGAATCCCAGGGTTCCACGGAACCCTATTTGGAAAATACTGCTCTACTTATTTACAATATGTTTAAACAAATAGAAATAAAACTAAGAGGTGAGTTAATGTTTGATGATTTTTAATTCAGGACTAAGACTGGCATCACACACAGCATTACATTGACTCGAGTTGCCTTGCAGTAACTTTAAAGAACATAGGTTTCAATGAGCTGCACCACACTGGAAACTGGAAAGCACAATGGTTTCACATTGACTTGCGGTGACCTATGGTGGTTTTTGGAGGAAATAAATATAGAGCTTGCTTTAAAAATTATCACGTCAACTCACGGTGAAACTATGCCCACTTTTTTATACAACATTGTTTTCAATGTTCTGCACCAAACGCAATGCAAGTTGTCCCACGTTAGTCCTTTTCTATTTCCTGTTCCTGCCTGACATCTTGCTTTCCTAAATTGAAAACTTAAAATAATTATAAGAAAATCTATATACTAATCTTAATGTTAACATTAATCTTTTTTCAGGTCTCATAAAATATCGCTAGTTGATGTTCTTTCTTACTTTGAGATCTCTAATAAGTAGTAGCAATTCATCAAATGATGATGAAGAAATTCGGAAATATTCAAAGAAGTGCATGGAATGATTTTTCAAACGTATATAAATTCTGGAATTAAACAGTTGTAACTCATATTGGTTTAAAGGATGAAGCCTTATACGTTTGCATTTATTATTATTATTTTTTTTTTTTCAACAAACTCAGTAAAATGGCTAAATAAGCAACTTGTGTTACCTTCATCTTGTTGTGTAGATTGTAAACAATGAAGGTGCAGCCAGTTCCATATTCAAAAGCAGGTGCTGCCCCTAAGCTTAATTTTTTTAAAATCACTGTGAGGTAATGCTCATTGTGTGTGACACCTATTTTATTTTCACCGAATTTCACCGTGAGTCAACTGGAGGCAACCTAAGTCTCTGTAACGCTGTGTGTGGCACCAGCCTAAGAGTACTATGAAACTCCTTACAAATATTAAAATTTTCACCTTCGATCTCCCTCCCCTCCTCCCTATTCTTTTTTTCATTCTATGACAAGGCATTGTCTTTGGATTTGTCAATTGTTAATGAAAAAATGCAATCAAATTTGGGGCTGACAGCTTTAATCTTGCTACATTTTTTTATAGAAATTGCCCTTTAGGCCAGTATAAAATATTTTGATATTTCTATCATTGTAGAATTGTATGAAATTTATGTTAACATGACAGAAAAAAAATAAAAACATGGCTGCATGAAATTTTCACCCCTACCAGATAAAAACTGAAAGGAATATGGATCTAAAATTCATAAAGGTGAAGGGCACAACGAGATTTGGTTTCCAGCTAGCCAAAGTATCTTAACACCAGAAATATTGAGATATAGTAAAGAATAACACTAAACACAGTGAGATTTAAATACAAGAAAATAGGACAATGTAGAGTTTTATTTTTGCCATGGTTGAAATTTATTATTATTACAAACTGTAATTTTGATATACCGTGCTTATTTAATTAAAAAATTAAAATAAAAAAATGAGAACTTGTAAAAAGAGTTCCTTTCCAGTCTTATACCAAGTAAACCTTTTTTTTTTATACTAGCAAAAAAAATAAAAAATAAAAAAGAACAATCCTATAATAAAACAACAATTATAGTCACTCACCTTTATATAAAAGCATATGCGTAAGATTGTGCTTAGATTTCATGCGTTTAGATAAAAATTATTATTATTAGTAGTAGTAGTAGTAGTAGTAGTAGTAGTAGTAGTAGAAGTATTTATTATTATTAAACAAATATACTGTAATACAGATTAACCTAATAAAAACCGCATATTTTATTCATTTTAAAATTTTGAAACAATTATTTTTTCTCATTAAGAACTTTATATTACTAATCGTTTCTTAAATGATTTTAGAAATAGGTAGGAGCGAGGAGGTATCCGGGAATGAGGGGGTATCTAGGTCCCCGTTGTATTTCAATTCACAAAGGACTTTTTAGCTAGTTAACAAAATAAATAATACAAATATCGTGCTTTTCTTGTTATCTTCTATTAAAAATAGAAACAAACGTCGTCGTCCCCACCCTCCCCATTGACATATCAAATGAAAATTTGCAACCAAGCTAGCTCAGACAAATAATTGGATTTTTCCTCCCTCTTAAAAAAAAAAAAAAAAATCTTATGATTTGGAACTCATTTTAAAAAATAAATACAATTATACTGTCATAAAGAAGATAGTAATGAGACCAAAACATGACACAGAAAATTTCATCCAAAAGTAATAAATTCTATGGAGACACGAGACAGTCTTTCATTTTAAGGATTTCAATGAAACATTTGCTTACATTTCTATTTTCCTGTGATAAGACATTAATAAAAATTGAACTTGGTTCGACCAGAAGAATGCAATATTACTGTTTAATGACATCAATGTTGATTACAGAAAGGATTATAAATATAAATGGGATTTTAAATAGCACAAATGGTTGTTCTCATTTCAAACAAAAAAATCAATAACAACACAACAAAAACTTAATGCACTAAAATTTGTTCCAATCATTACTAGATTTGAATTTTAATTGAGCAAACCATAGAAACTAAAAGCTTTATAAGAAATCATTTGATTTTAATTCACATATTAATCCACATAGTTGGTTCCATAATGAATGATCAATAGACTAAAAAAAATAAAGTTGCGTGTTATCTTTACGAAAAAAATAATAATAATAATAATAATAAGGTAATTTTAACATGAAAAAACTTTTAAATTTAATGTTAGCTCTATTTTCACATTTCTTTTTTTAATATACAGTGTGTAATATATATTTATATACTGCACATATAGAATATAGTAAAATGTCAATCAAGTGGGCATGCACTCTTATCATTCGTTCAGTAGATAAAAAAGAGTGGCACCCTTGTTTGGGAACCTGCTTGGGACCTTGTTTCAGGCAAGAGCGGGAAGTTTGGGCACTAGGATTAGGAAAAGGAAATTTGGGGGTGAGATGGGTACATTATGCAGTTTATGTGAGAAAGGTGAGGAGGATATGACATACAGTATATTTATTATTGGAGTTTGAGGGGCTTAGTAGTGAGAGAGAGGATAATCGAGAGTGATGGGAGGGAAGAGGGAGAAGTGAGAGAAGAATTAGACAGGATGGCTAAATGGTTAGGGTTCGAGGGAGATTGGCTTGGTTTTGAGTCAAGATGTTACTTAGAATGTGGGAGGTTAAGGGCGGAGGCAGATAGATTGGTGTGGGGAGGATGAGGAATTGAAAAGAGTGGCTAACATCATGTGATGATTCCAGAGTGAAGGAGAAGCCAAGTTTAGTCTTAGTCTTAGTGAACCTTAGATTTACCACAATGCACTGTAAAACTGCCCAGGCATACTTGTTGGCCAGAATCAGAATTTTTTAAAAGACTGTTTACTTATTTGGGTTACATGGAAACACTCTCCTGAACATTAGATGAGGTAAAAACTAGGGGGAGCTGCTGCATGACACAACTTAGAGAGCCTATATATATATACACTGTAGGTTCTGTAGCACAGCTTAGATTTCTTTCAGAGTGATCAAAAAGTTTAAGTGTGGTGACGGTGCACTTTACCTAACTTTGGTTAAGAAATAGGGTTGGCACATTTATTTGATGGGGCGCCCACCCTTTGATGATCTACTATGGTATACTATTAATTATAGTATTTTATTAATTTAACAAATCAAATAAAGATTGGAAAATTTATCAAGTCTATAGCCAATTGAGGGATGCAAGAACTTTTACATTTATATGATAATATAAGATAAAATGATAATCCAAAACATTTTTTTTTTCTTAGCAGAATAATGATGATTAAAATAATCAAGTTAATTCTCAAAGGTCCTAGGACTATGCATTCATATTATCATTTAATATTATAACAGATTTTTAAAATCCCAAATAATTAGTTTTATTAATATTTTAATAAAACTAATTATTGGGGATTTTAAAAATCTGTTTATTCATAAAACTGGTATATTTGTTGATATTTCTAGTTTTTTTTTTTTTACCTGAAGATTATGTTGTTTATTGTATTGATTCACCATGGAGAGGTTAAGTAGATTAAATGTGCACTTTACTTTCTTATTCTTCCGCAAAAAAAGAATAGTGGTGGGCAGATAACGGAGTCTGACCAAAGTGTTTTATAGTATTTAAACTAGATTAAACAGGCTTTTAAATGGTATAAACACTTTTCTAAATTAAATTTTAATATGTAAAAATAATAATACAAAAATATTTTAATTTGAAAAATTTTAATCGAAAAACTATTTTTCTCCTTTTTGGTGCTTATAAATGTTTTTCTTCAAATTAAGCATCAAAACTACTCACATAGAGCAATTCTATGCCAATTTACCTTTCATGTGACATATTGCACAATATTATAACTCAAATACAATGGCCTATAGATGACAAATAACACCGTCATACAAAATTAAAACGAAAAAAAATAAATAATTTGAAAAAACGTCAAAAAAGATTCAGGTTTTAAATATTTTTTTATTAAAAAATAAACATATAAAATCAGTCAGTTAAGTTAGAGCAGGGGTCTCAAACTCAATTAATAGAAGGGCCAATTAGGAAACCAAGATATGCTGGGCCACACCACAAAATGTAGGGGTCAAGTGGTTACCCCCCCCCCCTGCCCAGGGTCCATTGCAAAGCCCACCACCCCTTCCTAAAAAAATTCATTCCCATCTCATTGGAAAATTATACAATATTCAAGATTAAACTTCAAAAGTAGTTTTGTTAATTCGAAAACAAGGCAACTTCTAAAGGGGATAATATAATTAACTTTACTTGCCCATATGTTACTCATATACACCTATAATAATTATACATGACAATATTAGACTACAATATTTATTTAAAATAATTAAAAATAATAATGGAACATTAGGCCTACTCATGAAATAATATTTATTTGGATTTGCTGGTGCTGGAGACTTGACAGCGTTTTGCTTGGGAAANCAAATCAATTCTTGGTACGATATTGCTTGATACCACTTTCATTACAGATTCTAAATGTTTATCAGAAAGTTTTAAATTTAAACTTTATTAAAAAGAGGAATAACAACTTTTTTTTTCTGGGAGAGTGAAGTAAAGATGTTTAACAATATAACAACCTATAAATGACGAAAAGCATACATTTGTGGCCAATCCGACTGTCTGATTGAAAATACATTAAAAAAAAATAGCTGCCTGAAAGAAAAATTTTATACAACAACTCTGTTTTAAACCACATTTATTAAAAATTAAAGTTAAACTGTCTAAAAACGATACATTTCTATCAGTCTGAATGTCAAAAACAAAAACTGTCTGATAGAAATATTTATAGTGCGCTGGTTTAAAGTTTTACTTTATAAAAAAAAAAAAAGCCATTAAATTTAATTGCCAGACTTTTGCAGGCGGGCGAAATCAATATCTTTATTTTAGATTGACAAAAAGCCGCACTAGATGACATATAGGGCCACATGTGGCTCTCGGCCCTCATGTTTGAGACCCCTGAGCTAGGGACTTCCAAATTGGTTTGTTTAAATCATAGTTAAATGTAGTCTTGCTTCATAATGAGATAAGTGATAACTGTACCACATTATCTGGAAATGAGTTTAAACTTTGACCTACGGATTAATCAGTAGTTGAGCAGAAAAAGCAATTCAGTGTCATACGATCCTGTACTTGAGCCCTATTATGTTAACCACTTCTAGATTAAATGGGATTTATGACTAAATAATTTGAGAGCAAAACTAATGATATTTTATATACTATTTAAACAGATAAGGAGAATTATACTGATCAGATGATCTAAGGTTCTATTAATTTATTTTAAATTATTTCTATATTGAAATGATCATAAATGAGCACAAGAAAGATTTATTAACTATTTCATCATGCATAAATTTTCCACGGAATTTCAACGTTGGCTGTCTATACGCTTAATCAAAAATAAATAGGCCTACTGTAAATAATTTTAAGTCATATTATAAAGATAAACCTATACATTTAAAAAATAAAAATTTAATACACGATGCATATTCATAAAATAAGTACCGTTTTAAAATATTTCAGATTAAGCCCTTCAATCACAAATTTTCTAAAGCACGCTAACATCTTATATTTACTATCTAGTCACTGACTGCATTACAAGTCAATTTGAGCTTGTTTAATTTTTTCTTCACATTTGAAATGTTTAAAACAATTGATCGGCCCGCAGACTGTGAAACAAGATCTGTCATCTGTTTCCTTAATGCAAGAAATCTGAAACCGGTTGTGATTCATAGACAAATTTGCAAGGTTGACAATGTAAATTCTACGAGTGATGGAATGTTGAGCAATGGGTAAGAAAGTTTAACGGCGGTCGTAAGACTGTGCATGATGATCCGCGCATTGGGATCATCATGCACGGTCAAAAAAAAATTCTTGAGGATAGACGGTTCACCATTTTTTCACTTTCTTTGCATTTTACACAAATCTCAAGTACTACTCTGCATCTGAAGAAATTCATTGCTGGCAAACATTTCTTTGATGACGATGGAGTGAGAAAAAAAAATATTGAATCTTCACAGGCAGCTGCTTTCTATGGAGCAGTACAAAACTTAGTAACTTGATATGATGAATGCTTAAATAATGGTGGAAACTATCTAAAAAAATAAGTAATAAATACCGTAATTAATTAACCTTCGAGCGGGCGCACACAAATTTTTAAAATGAGCCGTCATGTGTCGTAATTTTTACGATTCATAGAATCCTATGTATAAAAGTTTCTAAATATTGTAATAATGAAATTATTACACATATTTATTTCTATTTTTTACCAGGAATGTTAATATATATAGAGAGAAAAAAATTCCAACAAACAGATTTTTGTTTATAATTATTTTTATAAATGTCAGCATTCATTATGCATGTATTTACTGTATGTCCCGATAATACATTGTTAAATATTTCAAAATCTATAACAGATAGAAAAAACTTAAATAGTAATTTTGTTCTATTTTTTGTCAGAATTTTAATATATAAAGAAAAGAAAATTCCAACAAACAGATTTTTTTTTATGATTTTTTTTCTAAAAGTCAGCTGTAAAGAAATAAAAAAAAGCCAGTTTATCTTACATTTTCCTTTACTGTTTCTCTTTAGTTGGAGATAGACTTTTTTGCATTTGATTTTTGAAATCTGCATTAAATTATGATTTTAAAAATATATAAGTTTATTCCTAAATGTTTTATATTTGTATTACGCTACCTGAAAATCAATATTATAACATCAGTGGGCGCGTGTCGTAAAATTTATATCTGGACGTCAATGTACATATAATTCTAAAAAATAATTATAAAATAGGCTATATGCAATGTAAAAACCTACCAATATTGTAGTGGAGAGTTAGATTTAGGAATAGAAGGTAGAGATAAACCTACAGGACCATACACATAGACACATTTTATAAAAAATTGAATTTGTCGTAAAATTTACGTCAGCGCGCTCGCTGGAAGGTTAAATGAAAACAAAAGATATGCCTCGTAGATTCCAAAAATCAAAAACCGTTAAAGTCTATATCAGGAGCCAGTGAGGCAAACTGATCAAAAATAAAAATAAATTGTCTTTTTACTTTATTATCAGACTTGGGGAAAAAAAAAGTAATGTAAAATGCAATCAAAGAGTGCCCCACCAAATAAGTATGCCATTCCTATTTCTCGGCCAAAAATAGGTAAATTGCACTATCGTCAAACAAGTGCACCGTCGCCACATTTAAACTTTTTGATCACTTTGAAAGAAATCCAAGCTGTGCCATGGATAATTATTTACAGGTTGTAGGGAGATAAAAAATATTTGAATTGCTAGTTTTTGTTTTTTAAAATAAGGAATTAAACTATATAAATATTCTAAAGATGGAATAAAAAAATATAAGAGGAAATGAAGTTTAATAAAAATGAATATTTGACTCCAACAAATCCCGTCACTCCACACTTACAGTGCTGGTTATAACAAAAGGCTTAGTGATTGAAACATCGTCCAACCTTACAAGCTCTCCGTCATACTAGAACTGTTTATCAGGCAATGGAGCTTTAGAGAAATCCATATCAGCATCAATGATTGCAGCCCTATTTAATATGTAGCTCAGACCAACAGGTAACAAAGTCTGCTAAATGAAGTACTATAGGTATGACGAAGCTGGAACTGTTATTTACTAAACTGTGTAACAGGAAGTGGTGAGTAATAATCTGGACGGTTCAATTGTCTATAAAAATAAGATTAGAAAAATGTTCTGTTTAATAATTAACTAAGAATGGCTCTGGAAAACTACAGCGGCTGCATACGGTAAATAAAACAAAAGCTGGATATGGTAAACTAAAATGACCCCAACTGGCGGATGGGGATGTTCAACATCGTTTGGGCAGACTTGCTTGAACAGGTAAGAGAACAGCATAGGCTGTCGACAGCCTTCGTAGATGCTGCACTAAATACTTGAGCTAGTCAAAGGCCTAGGCCACCACTGCTCAAGCAAGACAAATTAAAAAAAAACAAGCAACTATTTGACAAGAAAGGAACACATATGCTAATTAGAAACTAATTAGGCTACTGTAAATTACGTGAATAAAATTACCATTAATTCGTCAGGGTGTATTGTTACAAAAGAAATACTATGCTAAAGAAGATCATCATAGTATATATTAAACTGGCTTTTTTTTTATTATCATAAAATTTCAATCAGATGCACATGCATACTTATCATTCATTCAGGGGGGAAAAAGAGGTTGCCCTCTTGTTCGCTGCCATGGTAGTGAACTTTCATTGTTATTTTAAACTAAGCATTCAGACAAAGCGCATTCCATATCTGCCAATTCATCTGAAATCATTATTTTTATGAAAAACACAGTATTAGGCCTAAATAAATTATAAAAGGCTTTCTTTTTCCATTTTTTTTATTTTTATGATGAAAGTCATTCTATAATTTAAAGTCTGTTATTTTAATACTGTAATTTTAAAAACAACATATTTTTAATCAATCCAAGAACAATTTTTTAAAGGAAGTTATCAATAAAATCTTTGCTTTTCTTTTTTAAATCAATCTGAAAGCACTTTTTATTAATGTACAATAATTTTTTATTTTTTTTTAAGAACATTAAATATTTCTCATGGTTTAAAACTGGTGTTTGGCGGACATCTGTATCATAATGCTAAATGATGCTAAACACCTCATCGTTGAAGTGGGATGCAGGTATTGGGATATGCAACATCTAAGATATCCAAATTGTGATTTTCAGTCCAAGGCTAGGGAGAAAAATTTTAATTTCTTATTAAGTTTTATTTATAATAGGTTTTGTAGTATTCTGATAAAAAAATATAAATATGTGTAAAATTATCACTAATAATTCCATTTTTTGGTCAAGTTCCGTTACCTGCCCACCAATATTGCTGACGGAAATAAGCTGCAATTATCCAAATCGACGCTCAGCAAAGGATTATGTTACCTCTAGATTATCATAGGTTTCAGGGTTACAGTAAGATTAGGACAGTAAAGAAAATATACACAAAGTTAATTATTTTGGTGGGCCAATAATGGACCCTGACCCCATTTTTTACTTATATTAACCTTTGAGCGGTCGCGCTGTCGTAAATCTTACGACAAATTCAATTTTTTATAAAATGTGTCTATGTGTATGGACTTGTATGTTT
>PXIH01S0006996.1:0-11186 GCA_003024985.2 Euperipatoides rowelli | reverse complement strand
ATTTTTTTTTAGTAAAAATCTTTGAAAATCAATAAATTAAAAAAAATTTAAAAAATCCGTTACATTTGACCTTTAAGTTTTATATACCATTTTTTAATTAACCCTAAAATTGTGGCTGCTCTAGAATTATTAAGTTAGATTTGCATGCATAACAAAGCATATCTTCCATATTCATATACTGTACATATATATTAATTTTTTTTTCTTTTTCAGGACATTGTGTTTTGCAAGTAATCAAGACCATTTTACATGCATTTATACAATCATCAGTGAGATATCTCCTCACCAGCATCCAAAACTTCTACATGCTTGTCTTTCTCCTAGGTAATAAATTCTGGAATTACACGAGGATGAAAGTGAACAAATTATGGCGGAATCAGCAAATCTGTCTGACTCAAATTTTTGGAAAAGACGCCGCCTTAACGCAGTCCTGAATAAATTAACTAGTAATGCTCGGCAAGGTTCTGATGAAAGTGAAAAATCCATGGCTGAAGATGAGAAATTATCTGAAGATGGGCATCGCTCATTGCGAAACTCATCCATTGAATCTTATACAAGTGTGGACTCTGATGATTTTCCAGCAATGGAAAGAGCTCGGGGAATCTCCGTTGCAGATCAAGAGGAAGGAAATGCTCAAACTAATTTTCAACAAAATATATATTTAAGTGAATCTGATCCAGAAAGAACTGCTGAGCTTGCTTATCTTAATAGACATTTTTATCGTACTTCATCAACCAGTAGTCCTGGTGACAGTTGTTTAAAAAGGCATGATTCTGCATTGAGCACAACAGAAAGTGATGTCTTCTCAGAAGAATGTTTTAGTGGCACAAGTGAATCAAACCCAAGTCCAATATTTGTTAGTAGCCCTTATCATGTACAGAGCAAAAGTTACAAATATTTTTCCTATAAAAAGTATTTACTGGAATTCACCAAAAAACGCAGCCATTCTGATAGTGAAGTTAAATCCAGCCGACATCCAAGCCCTAGTAAACGCAGTTCTGTTTCTAGTATGCCTGAGTTATCGGAAAGTTCCCCATCAGAATTCACTGATGTTTATACACACAACCTAGTCTCTAAGCTGAAAAATGTGGATTTTGAACAGTCTGATGAGAACCTATCACAGGATGTTCCATTAGACTTATCTAAACACAGTGAAATCCAACAAAAAAGCTCTACTTTTGTAGAAGACTTTAAAAGGACTAGAGAACCTTTTTTTTCAGACATCAAACCAGAATTTTCAAACTTTCCTTGGAAGTCCTCTTCACTTGGACCTTACCCCCTTTCTCCCACATCGCCGATTTCCCCAATGTCTCCTTTATCGCCAGTTTTTAAGGAATGGCCAGATTTCACAGCATTGGCATTGGAACGATCAAAACTTTTAATGAGCTCAACACCAATTAGTAGAATGTTAGATCTAAATTCTTCTGGGGGTATCTTTCCCAGAAAATCAGCATCAGAAATGGGAGCAATTATGGAAGACTTGCGAATGAGTTCTGATGTTGCATATGTTTGCCCTATTTGTGGACAAACCTTTTCATTACATGATAGATTAGCCAAACACATAGCCAGTCGGCATAAAGACCGTCAGGCTGAACCAAGTACAAAATTGTATTCTTGTCGAGTTTGTAATCGATCTTTTGCCCGCAGTGATATGTTAACTCGCCATATGCGTTTACACACGGGGGTAAAACCATATACATGTATGGCATGTGGCCAAGTGTTCAGTCGAAGTGATCATTTGAGTACTCACCAACGTACACATACAGGAGAGAAACCATACAAATGCCCTCAGTGCCCATATGCTGCCTGTCGTAGGGACATGATTACCAGGCACTTAAGAACTCATGCTCGTTATGAGAGTACGGAGAGTGGATTTGAAGAACTTACTCATTTAACGCCAGAAACTACTCCACCACCAAATACTGTTCTTACATTAAAAGAAACATTTTCCTACCAGAATATTAGTAGCTCATATACAAACAAATAAATGGGCACAATGGTTTATTTTATTTTTTTGAAAGTATATCCTGGTGGCTAATGAGCAGGGCACATTGTTGGTAAGTGAAAAAGAGTAATATAATTTTGAACAAAACAGACTTTTTTAAAATTATGTTACCTTCAAAAATTCCTATTTATTTAAAAGTGTAAGTAAAATTTTTTATAAGGTTGTGTTATCCTTTGATATGTATATATTCTTAGTTGTTAATGTATAATTATTTCTCTTTCTTATTTGTCATTGTCACATTTTGACACCATTGTTATTTTTTAATTTTTTTAATTTTATAAATGATAGTTGACATGAAGTTGAAGTTTAAAAAAAAATGTTATTTACTTTTTTTATTTATTTTTTGATTGGGATAACATCATTTTGACAAGCTAAAGCTAATGATGTCATCAACAAAATAATTTAATTTTTTTTTTACGGCTGTTCATTCGCTTTAAAATGAACTTTGTAAATAAAAACATTGCAGTTCTGTTTGTATTTTTTATTTTTCATTTCAAATTGTCAAAATGTTAGAGATTTTGAGGAAAAATTCAAGTAAATTAAAAGTTTTTTTTTTGCTCTTTTTGTTTCCCTACCCTTTTTTCTGGCTGTGATTTTAAAAAAAAAATTGCAATTTGTTATTCGATTCATTTTCCATTATTTTATACATTCTAATGAGTCTATGAGGAATATAGAATTTGATTAGAAATCAAGGATCACTGATATACAGAAGTAAAACTCCTGATTTGAAAGCATGGCTTCAGGTAAATTTCCTCTTGACAAATATCATAATTAGATACATTTTTAAGAAGCAACTAAGTAAATTTAATGAGTAACTGATAACTAATTACTTTTATTCAGTGACTATATTTGTAACTTTAGTAGCTTAAAATTAGCTACTAGTTAATTTAAAAATAAAATAACTTGCACTAGTAATTTGTACAAAATTCAAATAACTGTAATACAAAGTTTCTTTTTAAATTAATTTTAAGACTCAATCCAAGTTTAATTTCTCTTTTCGTTACAATGTTTGCCATAAGCACACAATCACGTTGTGGCTAAAATGATACCAAGAGAGCTGTATAGGCTATTTCTTAGAATTTCTACTCTAGAACATTATCCTCCTTTAACAATTTTTACAACCTAGTAATAATATTGATGTCTTAATGCTAAGGCAATCTATAATCTTCCAGTTAACATCAGAAACCCTTTTGTCTTCCATCCCTTTTGCATAATGACAATGCAACTAAATACAATCCTATTATAAACATTTTAAACTTGCTACATTTGATTTTTCATATGGAGACTAAATTATTATACATTTGATTCTTTCCTACTTTACAATAATTGTTACTGAATATAACTTTCTGTTTCATAGCCAATGCTAATTTCTATATTATTGTTTCACTGGCATCTTCATTCTGCCTAACCAATTAAATTTTAAATTTGGTTCGCCATCTCTATTTAGTCTAGTCACATAGCGTTATAAAAGTTGATCCCTTTTTTTTTTTTGCATTCAAATTACTCTTTCATAAATTTTCTAATTTAAATAAAACATTTTATGGTTTAAAAATCTTTTCAATCTTACATTCCTTTTATGACTGATATTTATTTATATTATTTTTAAAAAGAAAGGTGATAAGACCAAATTTAAAAAAGTTTTGTTATACTGTAAATAGAATAATACCAAGATTGACTTAATTAGCACATTAAAATTTTTGATAATTATGACAATAATAATTTTAATCAACAAAATCTAACCAAGGATGAAGTGTATAATGCCTTGCTTTCAGAACCAGAGGATTGCAATCACCGAAGCTTGCGATCTCCGACGCTTGTATAAGGTCTTTACAATTATTATGTGAATCTGACATTTTAATAAATTAATGAACTAAATATTTTTGTTTAAAAAAAAAGGGGGAAGCAGAATGAAAAATAATGATAGAATAGATAATTCAATGGTATCTGTTAATGCAGGCATCAACATTATCATATCAACAGTTTTGTGTTTGATTTTTTTTTTAAAAATTTGTGTAGACGTCAACAAATTTTTAAAATAACATAAAATTAAAAAAACATCAAAATTTTTAAAAAAAATATTTGGCTTTCATTGAGTATCTTTATTTATGCATTAAAATGTTTTGGGTGATAGTATCATTTTAATAAATTTTAGTCTTGACGGCCGTTTTTTTTTTCTCCCATTGAAAATTCCCTCATTGTGCTGTATTATGTATGAACATGTTTTAGAGCTCATATTTGTGAAATTGTTTCATTGAAAATTATAACATCTAGAGAACGAGTTTCAAAAGCTGACACAATTCAATATTAAGTCACATGGTCTATTTTATTGTATCGTTAAATATGTGAACTTCACAAACTCTTACAATGGCATTGTACTTAATTTACAATAATCCAAGTCTTCTAAAAGATAGATTGGATTATTGCTTAATGACATTGCTTTGACAGTTATCAAACATACAAAATTCCGTAGAACAAAGTTCCTCAGTTCACAAGATGAGAGTAGTAAATTAAAGAAAATTACACTTTTATTTCAACTGAAAATTTGTTAAATTTTCTGTTAAAAACGTCTAAAAAAAGTGAGTTAAATATAGAATTAGCAAAAAAACTATGTGAGAGGCAACACCTTCTCATACCTTCCACTTATTTAAATATAATTGTTTAACACCAAGCTATTGTATATATTTTAGGGGTAATTTTAACTGAATAGAGTTAAGGTGTAAGGATGTAGATTTGTAACAATGTATTGAAATTTCCAAAGGCTTTTACATCATCACACTATTCTAAATGAAAATATTATAAAAGTTCAATATTAAATGGAATAAAAAAGAAACTTGCCTTCTTAAATACTGCTTGGATGTTACTCGAAAATGTGTTTTGTTTAATATTTAGCCTATTTCTCAATTGTACAGTAAAAGACAGAAATAACTGAAATAAAACTTAATTGTATGGCTTTAAGCCAATTATTTTTAATTATTTATCTGTTGTTTCAAATTGGAATATTATACTATTGTGGATTAAATATTAGATTTACATATTTAATCTATTTTTTAAAATACTCTAATCCTATGGATTTAACGCTCAAAGTTGGAATGCATTTAAATTCTTGAATAATTCTTACTTATTACTGAATTTCTTGGTCTATCTATTGTTAGCAATTTTGAAAAAAAAAGAGAATGGAGAGAAAATTATTTCCTAGTATAATTTTATTTAGTCAGGTTTCGTGACTATTAATTTTAAGTGGCTATCTCAACAGTATTGATGAAAGACTGAGAAAACAAATTAAATTTTATTGTGTGATTTTATTTTAATTTTTTTTGTTTACTAAAAAAAAATATTACACATTCAAGATTAGTTGCTTTAAGTAGTTAATCACTTTAGTTATCCATTTAGTAAATTACTAAAATTTACAGACATCCTTTTGACACAATTTTTGTTTTATTCTTTCTAAATGCTGCAGAATGTAAATGAATGTTTGAAATATTTTTAGAAAACGTTTTACATTCACTTTACCAGGTTGATGTGTTATTCAAATTAAAAGGAGAAAGTAAGAAAAGATAAATAAATATAAAATTTTTTTTTACAGAAAGTATAAAATAATGGAAAATGTATTTTAAAACTTAATCTGGGTGACCTAAAAAAGATGAAAAGAGAAGAATTATATCTTTTGTTTATCCTTTTTACTCCCAGTGTAAATCATAATTTGTTAACCAAAATATTTTCTTTATATTCTATTAACATTGTATTACAAAGAAACAATTTTAATTAAAGTTGTAGAGGGCACTTTGATCCAAGACATTTTGATCAAATTTATTTGCCAAATGATTTTATAAAGTATAGAAATCAGAGATCTAATAAACTCTCATAATCCTAAAAGGGTTAATGATAATCTTAATAGGCTTAAAATATTTGCTTCCTTGTATCAACCAATGAAATCTGTGTTTTTATAAACTTGGAGACTTCTTTGAGAAAAATATAACCATTATTAATACTCCCTTTTTCCCTCCTCCCTATGGAATAAAGTTGTTGATGGATTTATATACCTTTCATCCTGTTTGATTTCTGTACATGCAATGCAAATTTAGGGGGGGAAATGTTAAAATTGACAATTGTAGACAATTTACTATTTTCTTTATTTATAAGTCTGGGCATTCTACTTGATCAAATATTAGTAGGCTACCTACTGTACAGTATTTTAAAACTTATAAGGTTCTCTCAATGTAAAAGTAAAACCACTTAACTAAAGTCTAGAATATAATAGCTCTTGATTAGCACTACTGTCAGAGAAAAAAAATAGTATTGAAAATGTAAACTGCAGAGCTGATTAATAAAACAAATTGGTTATTGCCAAACATAAAATTAAATCAGCTAAGTGTAATGTAATAGTTTCATAAGACATAGGAAATGCAATAAGAGTCCGTTAAATGTGTTTGTGTATGAAAGTCTGGTGTATTCCAAAATACAAAATTCTTTTAATAAGCCACTTTATTATATTTTTATAAAGTGCTATTTAACTTTCCAAAGCAAACTTTAACTATTTATTCACAACTAAAGAGGTATAATTATTAATTTCAAATTTTATCATTTAAACACACTATTTAATAGTACCGTAAAATGCCGAGCAAGGGCGCATGCGCTCTTATCATTCGTTTGGGGGGAAATGGGGGTGGCGCTCTTGTTCGGCTCCATGCTAAGAAACCTTAGATTTACCACAATGCATTGCAAAATGGACATGGCGCTCTTGCTTGGATACACTTTGAATTCTTTAAAAAGATTGTTTTTCAAAACGGCGCCCTTGCTTGGACAAGCTTCCCAAAACTTTAGGAAAATGGCTGGTACACACTAAAACATGATGTCACACATCAAATAAAGGTTGTGCCAAGTAAGAGCGCCATGTAAATTAAAACTTTTACTTTTTAATTTACAGGCCTCTTTCGTTCTGCTTATGAGGATTCAACGTTATTCATAGAAGCTACAATATAGGAGATGATGTAAAACACATAAAAATGACGTCACAGCATAATAATGTCAGCTGGTGACATGAACATTTTTACATGGCGCTCTTGTATGGATACCCTGTCCTGAACCTTAAATGAGGTAAAAGGAAGCAAAAATCTAGGGGGGGCGCTCTTGCTTGGATACCCCTTGGATTTCCTTCAGAGTGATAAAAAAGTCAAAATGCAGTGATGGCGCTCTTGTTCAGCGATGGCGCTATATACCTATGTTTTGACAAGAAATAGGGGGGGGCGCCCTTGCTTGGTGGGGCGCTCTTGGTCGGCATTCTACGGTAAGTCATATTTGAAAAAAAAAAAAAAAAAACGGAGTGACATTAGATAATTATTTTATAAAAAATTATAATATTACTACTGATGTAAAGATGATGTGTAGCTGATGAAAATACAGTATATGTGAAGAAATCTGTATATTTCAACTGCAATCTACTTACTAAAAGAGTGAAAGATATGTTTAAAATAAATTATTTTTAAAAATACTATAATAATGTTTTGTCCCATATTAGAGTTTTAAATATACCTAATCCACATAATATGAAAGTATTTTCATTTGTAAGGAATAATAGTAAGATTTTTATTGTCACAACATTATTCCAGGAAAAATATTTACGGTACTTTTTTCTTTCTTTCTCAAAATATAGCTTCTGTACAAATCTTGGTAAACTAACTACAAGTTAATTAATATTATTGATTGCACATTTATTTTGAATAAATATTTTAATTTCTAAATGCCAAAATTAAAACGAAGGGGAGGATGGAGTAGTGATCTTTATTTTTTTTTAATTTTGGCGCTTTTAACGCTTATTCGAAAGAAGTCTTCAACAATCTTTTGACATTCTATTGCTATTTCTCTTTCTAATGTCGACAGTTCAGTAAGACATATACATTTGTTTGTGTGAAGATAACACTCCTTTCTTACTTTAACAATTTTGAACATTGTTAATATTTATGAATGATTCTTCTAAGTTAAAATCATCTCTTTGTTTTGTATATTATTGTTTGTTTTTTTTGTATGTAAATATGCTTAAATATCTATTTTCTAATAACAAAAGCTAAACCCCTGTAGATTACAAACAAAATGTGACAGTTTTTGTTTTTTAAAAAAATATTTTTACATTGCTTTATCTGCATATTTGGATACAGGGTTAAAAAAATGTTTTTAAAAGCTTTGTGTAGATATGCCTTTGTGTATAACACAGAGTTTGGTTTTGTTACTACTGTTATTAGAAATCTAGTAAACTTTATATTTTTTTAAATTTGTTTAAAATTTAAAAATATTGTGTTGTTTTTTTTAAAACTGTAGAGCAATAAAAAAAGTTCTGTACATATTGCACTGTTCTGGTTTGTGCCTATCCTTCCTATAGAGTTGATTGAATTTACAACTGGTTCATTTAATTTGTTTTATGTATATTTTTTTTTACCTATGTGGAATCATTCACACTTTGTTTCTTGCCTCAAAAGTTTTTGTATGTTAATTTATTCTCATTAATACCATAAAAAACATGTATATATTGATCTTATACTTTTGTTGAACAGTAAAATTTAATGAAGTTGGATTTGATTGTATTAATTATTTTGGTATGAAAAAAAAAACATCTTTTGCTGATCCTTTATTAACTCTTTCCACCCCAACTATTTATGGTTTCATTATACTACAATTTTTTATTTACATGGTTGCATTCCTTTAAATCCCCCGATTTTAATTTTTTAAACCATTTGGTATGATTAAAAACAAATATATTTTAGTTCTTTTGAACATAAATTTTACAAATTTGAAGCATTTTTGAAGCTAACAATGTAACAATGAGTGTTAAATTGTAAAGAAAAAATGTTGATTTATAATCAACAGTTGAGTGGAAGAGAAATTTTATAACGTCGATATATAATCCACATTAGAGTGGAAGAAAAAATTTATAATGTCGATATATAATCGACAGTGGAGTTGAAAAGTTTTATAACATCAATATATAATCGACAGTGGAGTGGAAGAAAAAATTTATAACATCGATATATAATCAACAGTGGAGTGGAAATTTTTTTTTATAACGTCGATATATAATCGACTGTTGAGTGGAAAAGGTTAAAGTTGTATTAGTTTATGGATGAATCTTCTACAAGATTGATTCATTTTCAAAACTAGTGATTTTATTTTAATATCTTATATCTATTTTTTTAACCTGGCCTAGTTATTTAGAGTAAACAACCTGCAACCTTTGCTTAATCACCCATTTTCGAAGAGAGTGAGAGCTGGGTGCAATCATAAAAACTCATAATGAATATTTTTAAATTAGGTACAGTATTCTATCACCACATTATTGCCATATTATGTCAGAAGGTTTGATATAACAACATAGACAAAATTTATTCTTATTACTAACATGATCATAATACCATCTATTGTTTGTGCTACAAAGATGTTGTCCTTATGCTTTAATAGTAACTAAACAAGTTTATATAATCAATATGTTTTCATATAATACTCATTTGATATAAAATGATTTTGAATGTACGGTAATTATAAATTCTGTGCTATGCAGGTATCTGGAAATACCTTGATGGCCATCAGATATCCATGACTCAAATTTGAAAATTCCCAATCGGTTATGTTAGTACCAGTAAATATTTTTTTGCAGGAGTTATTGTCACAGCACATTATTGCAACGTATAACTTTTTTATAAATATTTTAATGAAATTTCTGTAATTATAGAAATTAATAATACAATGAAACTTTAATTCAACTAACTAATAGGGATGGGAGAATGGTGTTCGATAATGTCAATTGTCCAGTAAATCTAATTCCTGTTAAAAAAATTGCAAAAACAAAAAAAAAAAAACACTACTGTAGTCTAATTTATACATAATATATTGTAATACTCAGCAATGTATATGCAGTAAACCTCGGTCTATCTAAACTACAGTAGGCTACTTTTCAATGACCATCAAAAAAAAAAAAATACGCACGGCCATTCTGTCTTGAAAAGTAAACTTACTAATCACTATAAAAAATATCTAATTCCGAATCACTAAAATCTTTAGAAATTATTATGATAAATAAATCCCAAATAATTAAATAAATATTCCAGGAAGAATTAACAACTTAATTCCATATAGAATATAAAATTAAACTAAAAATATAGATCTGGACATGTATTCTAGACGATTAAAAGATTTTAAAAAAATCCTTATTATCCCAGTTTGACTGAAAACTGGTACAATCACTTTGGCCTAAAATAATAATACTTCTCCAAACAAGTTAGAGAGTATCCGTAACGGATAACTAAAAATATATAAACATATTCAATCATAAATTAAATGTGAGATGCAAGGGAAATAAAGTAAAGCAACAATGCCTCTCTATATATTTAAATTTAGCAATGCATTATTTTATTTTTTAAAATCATGCAATATTCCATAATATAATAAAATTATCAATTTTCCGAGATAAATATAGTATAACAATTTTTATTATAATTTTAAACAAAATGGATTTTATAAAAAAAATCTTTTATTAGTATGAATAAATATGACCCAAAAACCTGGAGAATGCATAAATATATTGATTAAAAAAAAATAGATTTTTGTGAAATATTGATCAGATTTTAATATGCAAGTTTCAGGAAATATAATTTCAGCAATCAAATGGAATAAATATTTGTATAGTTTATGTTGTGAATTATTTTTCAATCTTTATTAACAAGTGTGTTTTAATGTTCGGTAAAACTATTGACTTACGTTACAAATCTGCTTGGATGCAATGTGTGACGGCAATCAACTTGATTTCCATAAGTAGAAGCACAGAACGTTCTTGGACCTCTCTGCATAGAATTTCACTTTCCTTGCAGTAGATTCTGGACCAATTTGTCCAGAACTTTGCCTTTTAGTCCAAGGCTTTTGCTATATAGCTTACCAGAGCAATTTAAAGAATGAAAATTGGACTATTTATACTTATTTCTAAATACTGTAGAATTTTAAATCACCCGTAATCTTCTGCTTTGCTTTCATAGGTTTAAACAAAATTATATTGATGATTAGTTGACAGGTAACAGCTGACAGGGATTAAAACTAATGACATAATCTTCTTAAGAGCCATTATTTTGAAATTCAGACAAAAAAAGTGATATTTTGATAGTTGTATTTTTTGATTGGCTTGATTTTTTTTTATGTTGAAGTA
>PXIH01S0006990.1:34999-45182 GCA_003024985.2 Euperipatoides rowelli | reverse complement strand
CAAATAGAATAATCATTATTATAGTAATAGCCATGACAGAAATTAAGAATTTAAAAAAAACAACTCTGGGGTGTGCATACACCCCTCTTAGTAAAAAAACATAAAATGTTTAGCTTGGTAAAAGGAAGGTTAATATGGAATCACCGTTTAGTTAATATTTTGATGGTTTTGAGTTTCTATTTTGTTGAATTTAGTTAGTATTTTGATAAATTTAGTTAATGTTTTCTAAAAACAATTTTTAGAAATATATTAGAAAGATAAACAAGCTAAAAAAATTTAATTTATTTTAATGAATTTTATTTAACTTTTTATTTAAATAGTTAACAAAAACAATTAGCACAAATCAAACTTTATTAATATAAAAGTATGTTAGTAATAAAAGGTTGATTTTCCCCAATTCTCATTGGCTGTCTTCAGTAATTTGACAATATGTTTTCTTTTTCTATTTTATAGAAATTTTATTCATTTATTTATTGGGCTTATATTAAGCCTAAGCTTTTAAAGCCCATATACAAAAATATAAGTTATCTTGCACAAGCCTATAATCTGCTACATTTTAACAATATATTTACTGCAGGCTATATAATTAAAAAACAATAAATACATATTTTTACATGGTAGTATAATAATAATATATAAAATGTTAAAATGAATAAATAAAATTAAAAATTTTTGATATATATAGACCTACAGTATATTTTTTAAAAAAAAAATGTATATACAGTATACACTGTACATGATTAAAACTTTGTAAAAAAAATCTAATTCAAACAGATATTTGACAAATTTAGTCTTAAAAGTATTAAAAGTAGTAGAGATAATTATTTCCATTGGCAAAGCATCCCATTCTATTATTAAAGAAATATTGTCTATTTGATTTTTTAGTGGTTTTTTTTATTATCTTATAACTATGCCCTCTAGTGAGGACACGATTATTTTTGTCAGCAATTAATTATAAATCTAGATTCTTTGATGTGGAGTCATTATGTTACATGGTTTTAATTGGTTTAATCTGTCTGTATATTTCTGTTAGGTGATTTGCATCAAGATAGCTATTCAAATTTATAAGGTTAATGTGTGGTTGTATAAAGTTAGGAGCCAATGATTTTATTAGTTCCTTTCAGTTATAATATATTGAAAGTTAGATAAGGTGAAATTACAGGATAAGTAACTATAAAGGCTTATTATACTTCTATGCAATGCCAATCTGTTACGTAAAACCAGATAGTTCTCTGTAAGATCATGCACACTGCTGCAGTCAGGCATGCACAATTAAAAGACGAAGAGACATCCATCATCATCCGTAATTATTGAAAAAAATTCCAATATTTACCCAGATCTATCCATTAGTTAGCCATCAACAAATCATATCTTAGGTTTTTTTAAGTAAAGTATGCACACTATTATTGTTGTCCCACTGATTTAGTTTGAAAACATCGTATTTGAAAATTGATTTTCATAAAGCAGTAAATAAAGTATAAATAAAATATTTTACAAGCTACTAGACGTTTATTGGAATTCATTTTACGTTTAAAACTAAAAACCATGACAAATATTGAAAATAAAAAGTGGAAAATAATTGGCTATTGTATAGAGAAATTTTGTTGATTGCAGACCAAACCTTGCAGGAAAGTATGAACAAGTTTAAGCATGTGTCTCCATTTACAAGACAGATCAAAACAGATTGGAGACCTGTCCTGTAAAAGTATAAATGAGCCTTAATGTGCTCCGATGCTAATTTAAATTTATATACAGTATATTTATATTTTATGTTACACACGTTATATACAGTATCAGTGGTACACCCGGCGGGGATGGAGTTAACCCCATCCTGAAAATGATATGTAAAAAAAAATCAAGTTTCTCCTCAAAATTATTTAGTAAGAATGTGCATATTACTGAGAATGTGTTTACACTATTATACTGGACTCATGCAAAGAAATTTAGGAAGGGTTTTTATTTTTTTTGGCAATAAAAGTGGGGGAAGGTCAGAAAGTACATGAGAGAAATTCTATGAAACAATTTCATTTTCACCTTTTCATGCAATATTGACTATCTATAAGTTGGGGAACACTGTACCACAGTGTTCCCCAGAAAAAAAACTGCTTGTAGGGAAATAATGAAGAAAAAACAATATTGTGCACTTAGTTCAAAAATGTTCAAACCCCCATCCCCCCTCTGAAAAAATATCCTGGGCGTGCCCCTGTACAGTATATACTGTAAATATTAATTAGCTACAATTATAATAATATAGGAATTATAATAAATGTAGGCTATAATTTTAAAAGTAATTTTCAATAATAGGCCTATAAGAATTTCATTTATTTTTGTCTTTTAATAAAATTTTAGATAAGCTTAAAGCATAATTCTATTATATAAAATTGCAAAGAAAAGAAGGAATTGTTCAAATTATATATCGGTTACAGGTGCAAAAAAAAAAAAACCCACTAGATTTCTGAGCACACACAAACAGTGTAACAATGTGGCTATATGTGATCCATGATTGACTTTGATCTGAATTTTTGTTTTGTTTATTATTTTATCACATAGAGTTCATTATAAAAATTCTCTAAGTAGGAATTTATTATATGAAAATTCCACTGCAATCTCATTAGATTCACCATTATAATCAGTTTTTAAAAAGTAAAATATGTGTACTTTATTTTCCTTCCTTTGAAGTGGGTTCAATTTATTTCATATAGAAGTAGGGACCTATTGATATTTATAAAAGTTATTTATTGATTTATTATGTCAATTTCTGTGCAGTCTTTCTCAACATGCGTGATCAATTTTTTTTTATCCATAGGGGATTGGTATAGATTGTTACTTATCTAGTAGGCTACCTTCCGTTTGGAGTACCTGGTACCCGTAAATGTAATCCCTTACATGATAAAGATAAATGCTTGGACGGGAAGGGAGAATCCAGTGGTGAAACCAACTATAAGGTCCTAAGAAATTTATTAATATTTGGGTTCAACTGGTATAAATTTCCATAGAATTTCATTTTTTAATCAGGATCATTTATAGAATTACTGTATAGTAATATTTTAATAATAGTTTTATTATAGTAAAGTTTGGGGTCTAAGCTTCTTCGAGGAGGAGGGTATTATGATTGCAATGTGTATGTGGAATCCAAAATGGCTAGTTATCAGTTGTAGTTTACTCTCTAGTTGCAGCTCTTCTATTATTGTAATAAAAAGAGCTGATCAACTGAGTATAGCGACAAGTGCGGTCAGATTCCGTTATCTGCTCACCAATATAATTAACGTTATGAGTCGTGCGACAACTAAAACGTAGTGTGTGAATTAGTATTTTTTTTTCTCACCAATTTTAGTATATTTTCTTTAGTCCTTACCTTACCGTACCCTGAACCCTAGGATGATCTAGTGAAATAATATTTTGCTGAGCGCCGATCTAGATAATTTCAACTTACTACCGCCAGCCATAATGTTGGGCAGATAACGGAATCTAACCACAGATGCTAATGAATTGCTCTATGTGGATAAATCAACACTTAATTATGTATGATAACTTTGCATATGCAATCATATTTAGAAATAAATATGTAATGATTATGTTTTTCATGGTCTTATGTCAATGCTTAGCATTAAGTCTTCAGTAAACAAATGTGTAAGTTTTACTATGAAAAAAAACATTATTTCAGGGGCTTAGTTCTGTCCTTGACCTTATTATTGTCAATTTGTTATTTATATCAATATGTGGACTTTGTAAATAAATACAGAATTTACTTTTATCTACAAAAGTAAATTCTGTAGTTGTTCTATATGCCTTCCTTTGCGGAAGTTGACTTGCAGCTGGAGAAGCAAAGCCATTGTTAACCATAGATCTTACATTTCATATTACGAATGTGGCCAATATTGTTGCAGCTGCGGCCACATTCGCTATAATATAATATAATAAAAGGCAAGTTTGGTCATTGTCACACTTGAAGCGTTAGTCTGATAAACATACAACCAATTTAAACAATTTAATTATTTTTAAACATATTTCTATCCGTAATTTTTGACGGGATTTTAAATTCGTCATTTTTGACTAACTATAATGGGTTTCATTTTTAACTAACAGGGAAAGTGGGCAACCAATGGGGGTGGGGGAGGAAGGTGGGTGGTAGCATTTATTTTTCGTCATTTTTGACGGGCTTTTAAACTAGTATACTATATAAAAAGCATTAACTAGGTTATCAGTGGTCATGCAAACAAAATCCAATAAGCTTCTAACAATAAAATTTTAGAGTTTTAAATTTTATTTCTTTTTTACATTAATTTTTTTTTTTGCCTTTACTAGTCCTAACACCATATGATTTTTATTTACTGTACATAAAATTGTTAAAAATTCCAATAACAGCATCCTCTTTTTAATTCAGATTATGCTAGTGAAACAAACATAGCGTACTCCCCGGTCCATATCTCTTCAACTTTAAGCACCATAATTTGATGAAAAAGAAGGTGATTGTGTCAATTAAAAAAAAAAAAAAATTTTTATAATTAGTCAGTAAAGTATTATAACTTATGTTTTGTTTTTTTGTCAGAATTTGATGAGGAAATCAAATAGTATAATTAAAAAAAAAAAAACAATCAGAAAAATGTTTTTTTTTTCCCTTTCTTCTTACTCCTCCCTACCCAATTTGTTTTTTAATATTTCAAGTTATTTAAAAAAAATTTGTTTTGACATTTTGCAATGTTTTTCATTATTTCGATAAACATAATGTTCATTAAGCAAGTTTTAAACTTCTGAAAGAAGAGGGAAAAAAAACTTGAAAAATTAAAGTGTTTATTTTAAAAAAAAAAAAAAATAATTGACTACCGGTACAGAGTTGTAGGACTCTAGACCTGGCTTCAGCCTCGAGAGCTCTCGAGGCCAACAAAATGTATCCTCGAACTTTGCCTTGGTCTCGAAGATAAATTACTTGGCCTTGTTCTCATAGTCTTAGTCTTTGGATAATATTCCCTTAATGTCAACTCAGATAGTTCAGTTATATAAATAAATATTCAGGATATTTATTTTTAAATTAAAATATTAGTAATTAGTATAAAAAAAACATTACAGTTTCAGTTTGTCTTGCATTTCTTCTTGTTGGTGTTGAATTTATTTGCCTTTAAGTTTTGATTTGAACTGTTCTTGGCCTTGAACCACTGGCTTGTTCTCATCTTGGACCTTCCGGTCATGGCCTTGAGACTTCTGGTCTTGACTACAAGTCTGGATCTACAGTATATAAGGGCCAACAGAGCTTGGGCTTAGGGCCCCTAAGGAACAATGCATATTATGCAAATGTTAAACAAGTGCAAGAAATGTAAAATAATTCCAATTTAGAAATTTCTTGTTAAAATTAAAAAATAAATTGTAATGTGGCCACTGGCCAGCACATAACTTTCTTATACCTACAATATACAGAAGCCCTCTATCTGAACATAAATTGATAGAAAAGCCTAAGGTTATAAAAATGTGCAATTAGTAAAACATGTGTAGTTGCAATTATTTTATGAAGGGCTTTGCAAGGAATTTTTCAGACAAATGTATTGTTAGAATGTTAAAGTGTAAAAAAAAAACACTAGACTTCAAACTTAAGATCCAATCCCTTATAAATCATTACAATTTCATATAGCAATTACATGCAGGGCCAAGTTGTTTCGCTGAGTGTCCTGCTGACTTACACTATATTAATAATTTTTAGATTTTTTTTTTTTTAAAGTTAAATTTATATACAATTAAAAATAGGCCTATACATTTTTTTTTTTTTTTTTTGCAATAAATTTTATTACAATTTTAACTTGATGTGTATTAACAGTTATACATTTATAAAAATGTTACTTTATGTATAAAATATGTATTTTAATTTTTTAAGAATTTTCAAAAGGGGCCCTAAAAAAACCCTCAGCCCATTGCGCTCAGAAAGTTAGGTACGTCCATCTCTCTAGGATCCAGCAAGACCAAATTTGGCCTACTTACTCACTAGAACCTATTGGGAAATATAGGCTATAATTAAATCGGGTCACCTCGCCCTTGACCCTATGTTCACCTTCTCTGTCAAGGGAAATTCCTAAACTGTGCAACTGATTGAGACAAAACTTGGCTTTTTTACTCTCTAGGCCACAGTGGAAATATTGGCTGTCATTAAGCCAGGTCACATACGTTTTGGACCGCCCACATGGACAATTTTTAAACCTTGGACTGATCGAGACAAAATTTGAAATACTTACACACTAGGACCCAGCGGGAAATAGTCACCCCACCAGTACTTTGTCCCCCCCCCCCTTTCCAACTGGGTCAACGCCAGGTCAACTAGTTAAAAATAATGCTTATATTTTTATTAAGCGTTATTTAACCCTTTGAATCCAAACTCTAATGNGGTTAAGAAAAAAGATTGTCCAGTCATAGAAAATTCAATTTTTTTCCGTTCATCACACTTTCTTATTTCTGTTCATTTTCAGAGCACGNAGAATGAGAAAATAACTTTCGGCGAGCTACCTACCATTCAAGTAACACAATGATTAAATTCTCTTATATTAAAACTTTTCAAAGTACAATGCTACAAAAAATTATCATTCTGAGTTTGACTGTATCAGCTTATGTTCTACTCATAAGTGTGCTATTTTAAAAGATGAGTGGAGGATTATCCTCTTATGAAAATTAGTGAGTTGAAATCAAAGCATATGTAAATATTGTTGAAACATATTTACCATTATAGTAGCTGGATCTCTATAAAATCTTGTCAGTAATCCTAAATGAGAAGAAATCAATTTTTTCAGAGCGCTTTGCATTCCTATTATAAAAAAAAAAGATAAAAGAAATATCAATAAAAACTGTGTGGATTAAAGGTTCATTTATAGTTCTACGCAATATGTGAAAGAAGCATAAAAATGGATAGCTTTCTGTAAAATCATGTGTACTGCTGCAGTCAGGTTTGCACAATTAAAAGACGGATAGTCATCCATCATCGTCCGTAATTATTGAAATAAAATCAATGTTAGCCATTGAACCAATATCTTAGATTGTCTAAGTAGAAGGCAACACACTGTTGTTTTTGTCCCAATTGATTTAGTTTAAAAACATCTTATTTGAAAATGAATTTTTGTAAAGCAGTAAAAAAGTTAAAATAAAATATTTTACATAATACTAAACGTTTATTGGAATTCATTTTGATGTGTAAAACTAAAAATCATAACAACTGTAGAAGAGGAATATGATTGGCTATTCTATTAGGCAATTTCATTAATTATGCAACCCTACAAAAAACTATGAACAACTTCATGCACACTTCTATGTTTATGAGACGGATCAAATGGATCAGAGACCTATTACATAAAACTATAAATGAGCCTTAAATGTTCGAGTCAAGTATACTAGTCACATTACAGGAAGAAAAAATAAATTAACTATATTGAAAATTTCCTTAAGTGCATTTATACCAGGATGCCTTCAAACTCATCATTAATCGAGCCCTTGTGAATAAATCTATTTTTTTACAAAATTTGTATGTTAAAAATGTGCACTCAAATATGACAAGTATAACATCCAATCAACCATTTATGATCTTTGAAATGAAACTGAAGAAACTGATAATGAGCATAATCAGAATACCTTAAAAATGGAATGTTATTAATCAAAGGACTAACATAATTGAATGATCACTCATTAGAAATTGCTAATGAATAATCAATCATTCTAGTTGTAATTAGCTAATATATTTATTGTCATATAAGCTGTAACTTTTTGACTGAAAAACATACATTTTTTCTAAATGAAAACTGTTATCTGGATTATTCAAAACTCAAATATTACTATATGGTGAATATTTATGAAAGCCCAATGAGACTTCAGTTTTGAAATTAGACCATTCCTGTAGTTAAATACTAAGTCAAGAAGGGAGTCAAATTGTTAGATAAATCTTGTTGGGAAGTGACATGTTAAGTAAACATAAGTACAGTATGTGCTTTATATCACACCAGAAAAACATTTTCTAAGTTAATTTTATGAATAGGTATGAATTCCATTTATCCAGTCTATATTTGGCAAGTTAGAATCACCTAGCACAATAATACTTTAACCAAATTTATTATGTAAAAATCAAAGCATTTTTTTTATTAAGAATAACATCACTATTGGTTATTTTTATACAATTTGGAGATCTATAAAAGTTTCAAAAAGGTATTTGCTATATAACATGAGACAATTTGAAACTACCGGTATATGCTTACACATATTTCATTCAGTTCATCCAAATAGAAAGATTTAAATCTGTCTTATAATAAATTATGACACCAGACCCTTTTTTTCTCGAGTCTATCTTTTCTAATTACATCATATCCATTAATATTTGGTTATCCAAAGTGAAGTCACTCAGCCAGAATTCAATCAGAGCCTCAATGTCTAATCTCATCAAGTTTATTTGATAAGTGTAGGTACAATAGATTTTGATCTTTTTCCCATATAGTTGCTACTTGATTTGGGTGGTCTATTAACTATCATACATTTACACTCAGACCTTTATTTTCAAGTTCTTATATTTTCCAGAGTGTTATTTATCATATCTCCATCCTTCTCTATACCCATTGAAACTATCTCTTCCAATTATTTTTAAATTCAGCTCTCTTTATTTTGAATTTAACTCTTTCTATTCTAAATCTGAAGCCATGATTATATTGTATTGGTTACTATGTTTTTTCTCAACACAATTGTTCTTTCTTAGGTAAATTTAATGGGTTCATCTACTAACGACAATAGAAATGGACATGTTTTCACATCTGACAGTTTACCAATTTTCTCTTTTATATTTGTGTCTCTAGTAGAATCCTTAATAGCCTCTAGGTCAATAAGAAATGTGACAATGTCAACATTCATTTAAACCAAAAATTAATAAATTTTTACTTCTTGTTTTATCATTAATTTCTGTCAGTTTTTTATATTTATTATTTCATTATTTTCTTTCATCATATCAATCAGTGATGACCGTATCAATTCTATTGTATTTACATTCAGCCAATATATGAATATTGTGCTTCTAGTATTCTCTCATTTAATAAACTAGAGTTATTGGTCATTGAAAAAATGTTTAGACATATGACAAAATTCATTCTTGGATTTTTTAATATCCAAAAATAATCAACGTAATTTATTTTTGATTTCTGATAAGAGAACTAGAGGGCATAAGTTTTCTGTAAATAGAATATTCACTAAATCGGCACGAAGAAATAAATTTATTTCCAATAGAAATATAGGTTTGTGGAACTCTCTTTCACCTAATGTATTCATTTTTGTAAATTTTGTAACATTTAAATCAGAAGGTTTTTTTCATATCAAACGTCACATTGACCCGTTGATCATTTTCCAATGAATTCTGTATATTTTGATTTCTTTTTCTCTTTGTTTTAGTTCTTATATTCTTCTGATATTTTGTACGATTGGATTTGTATTGTAATAAGACTTAAGTCTTATCCTAACTGCAAAGTTAGTTAATACAAATAAGTAAATAAATCTGTTTTTAATGTTTCTGAATTTTGGAGTCCAACCCCAGTAGCCTCTGCATAGACGGATTTCAACCTTATTTAAGTTAACTTCTATTTTTGTATCAAGATTGGATAATATTTTTTAAATTGAAGAGAGCTGTAATATCCATATCACTTTATTTTTCAATTAGTCATTTATCTCTGGTGAAGGATTGATTTATAGATAAAGGAGTTCCGACATTTGACATCTCATAGCAACAAAGATTTTTCTAATTTGCCCAAACTTTGGACTTTCACTATGTAGTATTTGTGACTAAGTAAATAATATTTTGTGTATTAACTCACTGTTGCTCTCTCGTCATGTGCAGGATAGTATAAATAAAGATTGCTGGATTAGTCAAGCCAGGCAGTCTCAAGGTGGCGAGACTCATGACGAGAGGAGACAACCACGCTGCTTGTAGAGTTTTCACTAGTTTTACTTTTGAATGTTATATATGTAATAAATTAGAATTTAATATAAGTATTGTTGTCAACATTATATATTGTCACATTTAGTGCAAGTCAAATATATTACACACTATAAATCAAGTATTCAAATCAAATGTTTTCTAGAGTTTTTTGAAGCAAATTCAAGTATCACATCATTGAAATCTAATTATTATTGCTTGAAATCAAATTATAAACAAGGGTTCTACTTTTTTTCTATGTTATAATCTTAA
>PXIH01S0006990.1:19845-30355 GCA_003024985.2 Euperipatoides rowelli | reverse complement strand
ATTTATGATTTCAGATTATTTTAAACATTGATTTTCTAAAAAGAGAAAGTTTGGATTTACAATGTAAGAAAGAAAAGTTTATTATTACATTTTAATTAACGTTATTTAGAAATTATATTTTGTTCTGTTTAAACTAAATTATTTTGTAGAAATGAAAAAGGAACGACCATTATTTTCAAAATAAAAGGAACTATTTTCTGATGTTTGTTCCTATTTTTTAAAAATGAAAGAGTTCCTGGCTCGTTCCTTGAAAAAGGAACTAATCAAAGGAACTCGTTCCTTTGGATTACGTTCCTACTCAACACTGACTGTACTACTGCTTGTATTAAGTTTTATTGTTTATTAATCTTTGCAATATTTATTTTTATAATAATATTATTTGTTCTGACCATGTATCAAATTAATTATTTTATGAACTGGACAGATTATGGCTATAACTATTACGCACAACACGCTCAACAATTTCCAAATTCAAATAATTTTAATAATAATTATCCTCTTAATTGTAAAAACCTTGGAATAAAAATCTATTCCCCAGGATATTTAAAATCAAAAAGATACTCCAATCGCAAAATAACTCCTGATGAAGTTTTACAACATTTGGTCAACTTAAAAATTTTCAAAAACTAATCACAAACGAGGCTTTTCATCTCACAAATCTAATCATTTTTTATTATTATTAATGGATAGCAGCTTTATTTTATTATTTACAGTCCTTACCTTACCCTGAAGAGATGGGAAATCAAGACTCAGATGCATCTACTGCACAAGCCCCAAAAAATTAATTTGGGGGGTAATCTTCTCTGATCATTCTTGTAAATAAATTATAATAAGGTGGGCTCACCTTATTATAAACATGCTTTCACGGAAAACTCAACGGAAGATGACATATAGATGTTATCGTTGTATTGGAGTTATCTTGATTGATTTGTTTACATGTCTATAGGACGCTATTAAATTATCAGACTTAAACTTATTAATTTTAACAAACGGAGATATTGAAGTCAACCCAGGTCCAGTAAGAATCCCCTGTACGGTATGTAGCAAGCCAGTGGCCATTAACCATAAGGCTTTGTCATGTGATAAATGCCTATATTGGAATCATATTAAATGTGATAATTTGTCTGTATTGACTTATGAAGACTATTTAAAGTTAGACAGCATTTATTATTTATGCCCGAGCTGTCTTTTCAATGAACTGCCAAAATTTATGTTAAATGATACGTCAATTGATAACGGCTTAAAAGTTAATAGAGCTTATATCGGAGAAAAAAAACTTTTAAATTTGATTGAAAAAGGATTAGGCTACTAAGTTTTTGTTGTGTAAATGTACAAAGCTTGTTTAATAAATGATGAAATTAAATGGATTATTAAAGATAAAAGGCCTGATATAATGGGGATTTCTCAATCTTGGCTAAAATCAAATATCCCAAATGAAATTTTATTTATTGATGGATACTCGCTGAAAAGGAAAGATCATAAAGATATATCTGGAGGTGGACTGTTTCTTGATATTAAAAATATAAAATACAAAGAGTTAATCCTAAGTGTTGAATAATGATTAGAACAGATTTGTTTCTAAATAATCCCACAAGTGGGTAAACATTTTATTCTGCTTGCTATATAGACCTCCTGATGTCTATTCTCTGAATCCTATTCAAACATTGGTGGAAGCTCTTCGAGATTACTGCCAACCATTATTGTTGGTGATATGAATGTTGATTTATCAAGAAAATCCAAATTTGGTGATAGATTTGTATCCATTTTTGATTCATCACTGTTCTCACAATTGGTTAAAGATCCAACGAGAATAACTGAACTTTCTAATATGCTTATTGAATTTTTATTGTTCTTTTCATTTGTAGACCCTAAAAAATTTGAAATGTACAAAAAACATTTTCCTAACATTCATTTTGAAAAACTGATACTCAACTACCCTATATTAGTCAAGGAAAAACTAAAGAGTGAATTGGAAGTCCTGTACAGCAATGAAACTTTTAATGCACTGCTGCTGCCAAAAGTGTCACTGATTCATCTAAAATAATAGTAGACAGTGACTTCACTAGAACATTAAGTGAAATCTCAAAACAAAAGTTATTGAAATAGTTTTAGCCACGCTAGTTTCTTCAGTAGAATCTGAGCGGTGTTTTAGTACATTGAAAATAATTAAATCTTTTCTTAGAAATTCTATGCTACAGGATAGCCTAGATTAAATGCCATAGCAGTTATCTGTTCATAAAGATGTCTTCAATATCATTTCCAATTTCAATAACGGAGTAAAGCATTGCACGAATTTCGGGTAAATAAATGGAAGTCCAATGGACCACTGATCTCTAATTAATGGTAGTCCATAACCTTGTTTAGTGATTCAATAAAATGCAGATGACTCAGACTTTTAGGCATCGTCAATTTTCTCAAGAAAAGAAACAAATATGAAGGCTAGGCCTTAACATTATAGTTAGTTTATTGCTGATGGGTATTCAGATCTTTGTTACTTTTTGAATGACGACTAGTGTTATAAATGCAATATGTCTAATAGGCTTCTGCAGCATCATTAATTTATTTTGACATCAAACTGACAGTATGCTGTATTATAATTCAAAATAAGTGTATAGACCAGGGATTGGGAAACTTTTAGCATTTGAAGACCAGCCATATTATGACACTCGAGATACATCATAAAGTCACACATTTCATATACACAGAAAATCTGAAATGTAATAAGGCCTCAGGCTCAGTTTTCTACAGCAATATTTGAATCTTTTCCCAGCCCTTGATAAGGAACTTGAAAGACAACGTTCAAAAATCCCTGTTGAAATATACTTTCCAGCATAGATTAAAAATAGGATGTGCAAAATTAACATACAGTAACTTAAATAAAATTGATAATCTACAGGCATACTGTATATTAATTTGTCAAAATTTAAATTTTATTTAACTCGAATATATATATTTATCGAATAAACTTTAATTTGTTTTTAAAAAGTATAATAATAATTGGGTGATATTGTTGAAACTCCATGTAATTGTCAATGAATGATAGCCTTACTATATTCCTATTGTTGTTTTTAAAAAGTATAATTTTGTGACAATAATATGCAATCTTGTGTTGTGAATTATAAACTATTTTGAAATTGTAAATTTGATTGTGTTTATTTTCTTCTGATTAAAAAAAAACTATTTTTAATAGTTTTCCATCTATCTCTTTCTAAAAAAATATTTTAAGATCAGTGTCGGACAGGCTTCAAAATGCTCCATCGGCACATTTGATTAGAAAAGGCCACCTAGTAAAAAGTAGATTATTTTCTGGTGGCTGGTGAGTGTTGTGTAGGGGAAATTGCTAGTACACCATTTTGCATGATTGTCATCAGTTGGGAGTTTGGGGAACGCTGTAAGCCTCCTAAAGAGGTACAAATTTTTTAGTTTTTAAGTCTTTTAAATACTTAAGATGAGCTGTGCTGATACTTAAAAAATGCTGAAATTTAAAATTTATCTTAAATGACACACAAAACGTTGTAGAGCCTATTCATCAAAATAAATATTTTCATATTTTTATAATAATGAAATTATTCATTTTTATTTAATAGGTTTATTTTTCATTTGCTGCAGTTTATTGACTTTCTTTCATAGTCCATGATATTTTAAAGATTGTTCTCCAAAATGTAAATGCTTTTGTCATTTTTAATGTTTGACTGCTTGTACAAAAAGTTTTACTGTATCTTTACAATTGTATAAATGTATAATTTTGAAAATAATTTACCAGAAAAAAAAAACAAGAAAAGACTTGAGAAGTCCACCCGAAACAAAGTTAAAGATTGTTGGAGAAACGCGGGGACGAGAGCTATTCCTTTAAATTCCGAGCAGGAAATTATATAAATACACAATACAGGAAAAAGAACAAAGTGAAGGAAAATCAAGATCAAGAATAAAAATGGTGAAAAGCCACAATAATATAATAGAAAGGTGAAAAGTGAAAAAAAAAACTGAATTTAAAGGAATAAGGAACTTGAAAATCAACAAGAACAAAAGAAGAAACTTAAACAATTTATTAAATGTTTATTTGTTCAGTGATGCATTGTAATGTCATGTGATGTTCTGCACAGGCTCTGTGCAGCTAAGTGTGAGCTATAGTGTGTTACCCATAACTTGGTTAATATACTGTATAGCCCGTTATACCTTGAGTTGGGGTCGGCAGTATTTCTGACCGATACGATAACATCATTTACCAGAAAAATATTCTATGACTTTGGTAGTTCTTTGATTCACCATGAGAGTGAATTTATAACCTCAAACATTTTTTTTTTGTTCAATAGCTAGTTAGATCAGTTGATAACAAGGCTGACTGTAAACCCATACATCGCAGGTTCAAATCCTGCTATGAATATGGATGTTTGTGTAGTTAAACAAAGGCTCTGAAAGTGTCCTCACCAATTTAGGCTTTTTTTTTTTCAAGGTTAAAAATTATTACAATTTCTTCTAACATATACAGTAGGCCTAATCTAGTTTATAAAAAAATTATATGAATTTTATTCTCCTATGTTTTTTTATTTGGTATCTGTCTTCTGTATTTGCAAAATATAAAACTCTGAGCAGTATTCTAGATTGGTTAACTGTAGAAAATTGAGAGCAATATTTCATTGTCAAAAATGAATTCCGGTTAAGTTCAGAAAGAATCTTTTATCATGATCAGAGCCTGGCCTATTTCATTGTTCTGGTTTTCTATTTAATCAGCTACAATACACTGATTTAAATACTGTATGTACTGTACATACAGTATATATTTAAAGTACAAAACTAATCAATTTTATACTATAGCCTATAATTAAAGTATTCTTTAAAAAAACTTAAACTTATAACATTAAAATATGTAGCTACAAAAAACATTTTTTTACAGTAATAGCTTACGTATTATTAGCTTAACAATTATAGCAAAATAAAATTAAAGCCACAATTTACACTTTTTCTTGGAAACATCTACCATAGAATAAATTAGGCTATGCGTACACACTAATATTGGTTACTCCTTTTGGGATTAATTTAACACAATTATTTGAAAATTTAGATGTTATTACCTTTTGTTATATTGTATGTGCACATATAATAATTATTAGCTCTAAAGATGTTCAATTTAGCTACAGTATTACTAGGAAGTGTCTCCTAAATTTAAAAAATATAGGTGGTAACAGGTTAAAATTGTAGACTACTTGTATTAGCCCTTCTCTTATTTTTAATGTAACAAAAGTAAATTAAATGGCTGAATTAATATACAGTATATATTATAACAAACGCAATTACAGTAGGCTATAGAACTACTGCAATTATCCTTGCATCTGTTACAGAATGATCAAAAGCGTTAAAGCTTTTGATTTTCCTAGAAAAGATGAGGGTGGCGTTTTCCATTCCGCTGTTTGGAACAGCCAGCTAGTCGTGGTAGTGACTATTACATGGAAGAGCCAGCTTCCAAGCCAACGAGCTAGAAGAAAGTATGTTGATAAAGAATTATCTCTCTCTGCTGGGTTTGTAAATATATCTTTAATACTTTATAAATTAACTTTGCTATAAATAATAAACAATAATAATCCATATATGGAAATAACGTGTGGCCTAACTCTCAACATTACGTTTATCAGGTGCTGGGAGTCATGCCCGCAGTGAAGACAAATAAAATATTACAATTCAAGCCTTTATGGCAAAAATACATCGTACATTTAAAATTCCACCATACATGCATAATTAATTAGTAATTAGCATTAGTCGTACATTCAGGAAGTATAATCGTTTATGATGCGATTACTAGCTAAAGTAATCACGTCATAACAAAGACTAAACATCCCGAATACACGAGCNAATGCNTACAATTAATAAAATTAAAAAATACATATAATGTAGATCACTACAGTACCCAACTTTTCCGGGAAAAATTTTTTTTTTACTTTTTATAAAATTTTTTTTTACTTTTTTTTTTTCTTTAAAAAATTTATTTAGACAGGAATATGAAATATAATACTCTAAAGTTCTAAAAAGAGCTGGAACTATGTCACAAACCTTTAAATGTAAATTCCACTGCCGCCAAACCCGAAGGCTACACATGGAGCTAACTGCAAAAACACAGCGCGGAGTGAATCGAATGGCGACAGCTTCAAAATACAAAAAGGAAAGTATGACGGTCACTTGACGTAGACCAATAAAATATAAATTCCATAAACATGGAAATTAAATTTAAAGTTAAATTCAATTAAATGTTCTATTAAATTTCAAGGGGAAAAAAATGAATGAAGGTTCCACAGCTCCGTAACGATTCCTGGAAATTATAAAAAAAAAAAATTTCAGTGTACCGGGAGATGCTCAATGAGTGTTAACCCTCCTCAGTCACTCTAAACTTAACAAAATAGGGAGCGGACTGTTCATGATATCAATCATGGCTTGCTGCTTTACTTCTTTATTAAAAGGTCTAACGGAAATATCCAGTGGAAAAAAAGAAAGTCCTTATAATAAATATCCAATACAGTGAGCACCAAACGTAAGTCGACAGGTGATTTCCAACTTCTTAAGGTGAAATCCAGCAACGCTTTCCGTGTGTGTTCCAACGATGGACAAACAAAATCTTGAGTTTGGACCTTTAAACGGCCTAGATTAAAAATGTTTGGGTGCCACTATAACAAGTTACGCAATTGCTGCAGGCTATAGAACTACTGCAATTTATCCTTGCATCTGTTACAGAATGATCAAAAGCTTTTGATTTTCCTAGAAAAGACGAGGGCGGCATTTTCCATTCCAATGTTTGGAACAGCCAGCTAGTTTTGGTACTGACTATTACATGGAAGAGCCAGCTTTCAAGCTAATATCCTACTAACGCCGTCCTTCTCTGTACTGTAGCTGGTTTTAAATGATGAATAAACTTAAAAGGAGAATATTATAAAGAAAGTATGTTGATAAAGAATTATCTCTCTCTGCTGGGTTTGTAAATATATCTTTAATTTTTTATAAATTAACTTTGTTATAAATAATAAACAGTAGGCTATAAACAATAATAATCCATGGATGGAAATAACGTGCGGCCTGACTCTCAATAATACGTTTATAAGGTGCTGGGAGTCATTCCCACAGGTGAAGACAAATAAAATATTACAATTCAAGCCTTTATGGCAAAAATACATTGTACATTTAAAATTCCACCATACATGCATAATTAATTAGTAGCTAATTAGCATTAGTCGTGAATTCAGGAAGTAGAATCGTTTATGACGCGATTACTAGCTAAAGTAATCANATTCAGGAAGTAGAATCGTTTATGACGCGATTACTAGCTAAAGTAATCATGCTATAAACAAAGACTAAACATCCCGAATACACGAGCTAATGCGTACAATTAATAAAATAAATACATATGTAGATCACTACAATATATATTTTAATATTTTTAAAGGTTGATTCTCACTACTGTCCAAATTGTTTGGAGAGTATGCCCACTGCTGAAGCTAGATTGAAAAAAAACAGGTAAGGATTAATGTTTGAAATGTTATTGTTTTTTTATTTTGTATTGAGGAATTCCACCTCAGATTTATGCTTTATTAATAAGACATTGAGACAATACATTAAACTTAGTGAACTAGGGCTCTTTACAAGTAAATCAAGAAAAGTAATTCACCTTTTCTATATCAAAACAATAATGACAAGAATAAAGTCTGCTTATTTATCCTCTGATTATTCCATAACAGGTTAAATTATTTTTTTTTAACAAATACTTTTGGTCAAAATGAAAAGTCTTAACAATTTCATCTTTTATATAGGCCTAGTCAATGGAAATTGCAACAATTTTNCCAAAAAGATATTTATCTTCCAGAACGACATTATGAATATCAAATCAAATTTAGTTAACCCCTTATGCTTAATTAAAAAAATCCAATAACACATCTAGCGACGAGTCTTCAAGATTGAAGCCCGTAATCTGCTTCAAAACAATTCTCATCGCATAAAGGCTCTACAATGAAAAATATATATGCTCCTTTGACTCTATGTGCATACAAAAGCAACAATGCAATGCAATGTTAAACTTGTACTTTGTACCAACATTTCTTTGCAAGGCAACACATTATTTAATAGCTTAAATACAAAGTTGATTAGTCCAGGAGCTGCCCCATAATTTGATAAATGTTTTAATAAGCTAAAACCAAATTTAGTTAGTATCTCATCAACCTGAATCTTTTAAAAACCTTATCTCAAAAAGGTCTTTAGTAGTAATCTTACTATAGGATTTTAGGTCTATCTCCTCCAGTATATTTTGAAACTTATCATGGATCCTCAACAATTGTCTAGCCCCAAATTTTACAGTTACCGGCGGAGGTGTGTCCATAGTTGTTCCGAAGAAAGGTCGATAACCTGCTAAACATATTGAAAACCAATACATCATGTAAGACCATAATGTCCTTTAAGCCAATACCCCCCCAATTTCCTCGGGATCATCAGTTTTGACTTTCCCAAATATCTTTGATTTCCTGCCCAAATCATGTCCATCACCACACGATATACAGTACATCACTTACAAATTTCTTTGTCAGCCTGAAAAAAGGCAAGTAATAGTTCATAATTGAAATGACATATACATTCATAATTCTAGCCTTCATTGGAATTGAAAAGCTTTTGTATTTAATCTGCACACAAACATCTCTTATTTTGTTTAAAATCAAATCTTGTTGTTTTAGTCTACAGGCCTCCCCAACAAAAGGGAAGGGCAGAACCAAGTATTTAGAAGGCAACTTCTTGCCCAAACCATTAAGGATTCGATGATCCAAAATTTTAAACGCCACAGATTTCTCAAAGTTAATTCGGGCACCCGATATTGCAGAATTTTAAGTCATTTATTAAATCTACAGCCATCTCAAGGTCCTCATCATTTTGGCAAAAAATCACCACATCGTCCAAGTAAGCCAGAATTTTAATGTTCATGTTGAGGGACCTACAGTATATTCCCACCAAGTTGTTATCTATGGACTTAACAAAATCATCTAAGTTAAACAGATTGCTGCTAAGGGCCGAGCCCTGTGGAATGGAATGCATGACTCTAAACTGACTCCCTACCTTGCCTTTATATTTAATCGCATTAGACCTAGACAAAAGGTAGTTTATTAAGCCACACGATAGATTACTTTTCCCCATTCTTTCCAAAATCTTAGCACATATGAACTGCAGGGAAACATTTGGAAATGCCTGTTGTAAATCCAGAACCAACACTATCGGGTCCGTCATCTTGAAATTTTTAACTAACCCAATCAATTCAGTGAAAAGTCATAAGCAAGAGCTTAATTAATGTTTTTTTTTTAGTTTGGACACCGCTTATTTTTTTAGTTTTTTAACTTTTAAACAATTTAATTTGCAGTGTTTGATTTTAGGACTATTCCTTTGTTCTGAGATTAGTAAAAATCATTTTGGAATAGTTAAATCTAAAAAATAATGTTCATTGAAATAGTAAAAACAATTATTGTTGGGTCACTCTTTTGAATTATTCTATTTTCGACTAAATTCTGCAATAAGAATTCATATTCAAATTATTATGTTTTTAATTTTTGGAGCCAATTATTGTATTAATTATATTTTTTAATCATTTTAAAACCATCACTAGCTGCATTCACATAAATATTTTTCCATTGTGACTTATTCTTACTTTCTGCTTTATCTCATTTTGGTCTGGTGTGACTTTGATTTAAAATGAACGCATACCGTATTACTTAGAAAAATTTATTCTTGATGAAAACAAAATATTCTCATTTCACATAAGATAGTATGGTAGCCTAATTGAATTAGTATACAGCATAGGCCTATATATAAAAAAATACTTAAAATACAAATCAATTTTCCAAAATAAATCATTGAAAAAGTAACAATAGGTCAATGTGCTGTTAACAGGATAAAATGCATAAGATTTAAATTTAACAAGGTTCAAAACTAAATACATTAGGTGACAGAGTTCCATAAATTGATACTTCTATTACATATAAATTTATTTATATGTGTGGATTTACTGAATAGTTTATTTACAGTAAAAATATTACACCTAGTTTTTTTTTTAATCATAAATAACAAATAATTTATGCTGATTGTTTTTTTTAATCTATTTCTCAGAACACAAAAATTATTACCAAATAAGAAAATCTTTAAACAGCGGTAAAAATGTTAATTTTATCTAAACGATTTTTATATGGTAAATTAAAGAAGCCATGAATGTATTTTGTCATACGTCTGAAACATTTTTCAAGTCCTTCCTCACTGATCAATTAAGACCAGTTAGAGTTTCATCACCAATACCGAAAATAATCTAAAAGCATATTATATATCATCTATCATCATTTCTCAGGCCGATCTTAGATCCTTAACAATTTGGAGGTGTCAAGGGTAGATTAACTGCACAGTATCTTGTTATTTACATTCATCTTGTCTTGCAGAGCCTAGAAGTAACCAACTTGTCGTGCTGTAGTTTATTTTTTTGACTTCAGTAAGGCGTTTTAACAGTATT
>PXIH01S0006986.1:10272-22991 GCA_003024985.2 Euperipatoides rowelli | reverse complement strand
CTGTAAAAGGTTTCCATATCCTTTGGGGCTAGGTACCTTATAAAATTGTATTCGAATTACTGTAAATATTTGTCTTATAGTTGAATAAACATAAACCTGATATAAATACCTTTTACTGTTATATAGCTGATGTGAGGTCATGTGAACATGTTCACATGACCTTTAATCATAATAGAATGTCAGGTCACGAGACAACACAAAACCATGTGCTTTCTTTTGATCGACTAAAAGAAACAATATGATGGTGTAAACTAAAGTTCAAATATTTTATTTTTATAATAATGATAATAAACCCTATGACTACTTATTAGGAGTGGGATATTCTTTATACTCCAACCCCTCCCCCTCCTCCAAGGGAAATTTTTTAAAAATATTTTTAAATATTGAACAAACATTTTTTCGAATGGGAGTATCATCAGAGTAGACTATGGGATATGGCATTGATAAGTTACCACCCGTGTTGCATCCCATACTAGACCCAGATGTCTTTTTATAATTATATTTTTTTATTTGATTTAGGTATACCAATATTTGTGCACATTTTTTTTATAAAAATATTTGTTTAACCCTTTTTTTCATGCATGTATGTTTTACATTTCTAAATGTATATACACTTTACAAAAAAAAAAAAATTAAATAAAATTGTAAATTTTCCCAAACTAGTCTTATTTTTACTATTACTGTATATATTTTTTTTGTAGCGGTGACCTGGGTCTTGAATCAGATATCTGAAAATTGGTAAAAAAAAAACACATTTATTTATTCATTTTTAACAATTTTACATTATGAAAAAAAAAATCTGATTCTCATTGTACAGTATTTAACCATAGTTGTCAAAAATAAATATTGTTTTAAATGTATTTGCTTTTTGTAAAAAAAAAAATTCCACACTTTGCTCTCTGTCAAAGAGAGCAAAGTGTGGAATTTGTGTTGTCTCGTGACCTGACATTCTATTATTCTTTGGAATGCAAAGAAGAAGAAAATTATTATTTAATAGTGAAGATACACAAACCATTGTTATACATAGAAATAAATTTGGCAAATCCAAATTACAGAGGTAAAAGACTCACTTAAGTCATGTCCATCACTGCTCCCCACTACTATGTGACATAAAGATGTCTAGCCAATCCTAGAGACTTAAGCAATAGAAGGGTGCCTATTGGGAGTGATAACTTCCTTTTGTAATAGAATTAGCTTTTTTATTTCCCACCTAAGAATGATTTATGCTATTCCTCATTATTTCACAGAGTTCTTTGTCAGAGAACGCATGCATTTTGTTTTTATGTAGTGACGATTCATCAGACTTTGTTGGTCTGAACAATCAATTTACAAATGATTGATGGTCATCGCTAGTTAGTAATAGATCTTCACTAGAATTTCTGAAGATTCCCTAACTGAATTGTGTTAAGTTATTGTCATAGTTCTTCGCCTTGCTATTCCTGGGACTTAAGTTTTGACACTATTTTTCTCTGGCCTGATAATGGTGTGAAGTATGTGACTTTGGCCAGGTCCCCAATTTTGAAAGTGTCTCTCCTCCTTCTCTGGTAATAGTATTTAGCCTGTTGTTTGTGAGTAAGTTATAATTTTTTATTCGGCAGAGAATGGCGACTATTTCTTTCGACTATGGAAATGCGATCAAAGTCCAGATTATCTTCATCCATATCTTCTGGAAAGATACATTCTTGATCGAGAGGAAAATCTATATATCTTCTATATATTAAATAAGTTGGTGGTTCTCCAGTGCTCTCTTGTGCAGCACTGTGAAAGCAAAGAGGATTTCATTCGGGATTTAGGGTGTCACTAAACTCATTTCTTTGGAACTGGGTGCCTCTGTCCATTACTATGATTTGTGGTACATCATGATGGTATATCATTTCAATCATTTTTTCCGATGCTTGCCTTGCAGTAGCTTCCCTTATGGGAAATACTTTGATCCATTTAATGAAGAGGTCAATAAAAAGTGTTACACATTTATTGCAGCAATGTACAAAGCAGCAAACCAATAAATCCATTGCCAGGAATTACATTGGTCTCTTGAATGGATCGATTGCATTTTTCCAATAGGTTTTCTACTGCTGAATTTCATTAGCTGACATATTGGACATTTTTGGACATACTGCTTCACGGATTCAGCATCCTAGAACTGAAGTATCAGGTGAGGATTCATTTGGATTGAATCCTGAAGTATCAGGATTCATTCCAAATGGTAGTTTTTGTTATCCTCATGTGTTCCCCTAATGGTGAGTCATGAAAAGATTTTAAAACTTTGTTAATCTCAGATTTAGGTAAATAAAGTCTATATTTTATTTTATTTGTACATGTTCTACTATTTTTTTTTTTTTTAATATGGTACATCAACAAGAAATACACTGTATTATTTTTATTTTTTCCAAAAGAAATCTTTAATTTATTGCTTGGATTACAAGCAATGTTCTTTTTTAACTTTATTAAGATATTCTTCATTTTGAAGACACTGTATCTCTTCAAATTTTTTTAGAAGTTAAACTATTATTATTTTGTATTTGATCTTCATTATTTGTTGATGGTGTACTGGTTATCATTAATAGGTGATTTTAATCGTGATACGGTAGCATAAGCAGTGGTAGGGGAGAGTGAGATAAAGCATCAGCTATTTTATATGTTTTTTTCTGGCTGATGATTGACCTCGTAATTTAAGTTTTGAAGTCTTAAGCTCCACCTACCTAATTGACCATCTGGATATTTAATTTATTTTAACCAACAAAGGGCTTTAAGGTCGGTTAGTACAGTGAATTTCATGCCTTCTAAATATGGCATGAGGTGTTCGATGCCAAACAGTATACCCAGACAGTCTTTTTCAGGTGTACTCAGCTTTTTCTCGGCTTTTCTTAGGGACCGGCTCACAGAAGCGACAGAATTTTTATTTTTATAATTTGCCGCCTGTGACTAAATAGCTCCCAGGCCATGTTACTTGGATCTGTGGCAAGTATAAATGCTTTGGAGAAATCTGGATATGATAAAGTTGGTTTATTAATTAATTTAATTTTAAATTTCCAAATGCTGTTGACTACCATAAAACTTGCCATTTTTCATTAAAAATTAGATCCATGGTTTTGCTAAAAATGTTTCAATGTCGTATGGATACAAGGACCAGGTATTTTGATATTGCTTCTGTTTTTACTGGTCAGACTTTATGCCATTTGGTGTAACTAAATGTCATAATGAACTTAGTTCTGACAAGTAGAAGCTACATTTTTCTTTATGGAGAGTAAGGCCTAATTTTTTTTATAGGTGTAGAAACTGTTTTAAGATCTTCTCTCTGCTGTGCAAGTGAACTATCTGAACCGCACATCCAATTCTGACAAAAATGGTTTATTTGCTAAAAATTCTAATGAATCATCGATTCTAAGCAGAGGATATGTTTTTTTATTGTAATATCACAGAATTTATGGTAGTCTATGCAAAATTATATTTACTAGTAATCCAGTGTTGGTCGAAATTCGATCAATCCTTTGTAAAAATCCGCCACAACGCTAATTTCCTTTGTAAAAAGCCGCCACAACGCTAAACAATGAATATTTTAATTTAAAAATTAAATTTTAGCTCATTGCACTCCCTCTCATATAAACTTTAACTCTGCCAAATCTCACACTCCTCCGTGCGCCCAATATGCTTAAAAAGGGATCCAAAGTTTTCCCTTCACGTATATAGATTAGTTTCAGTACTACCTTTTTTTCTAATACATACTGTAGCTACTATGACTTTTATGAATCATTTTATTTTCAAACATTTCCTGCATAACTTTTTCAATTTCTGTTCTTTTTGTTTGAATTTTGTGTTAATATCAGCAGAACAGAGTCATTCTAACAGCACTTATAAATTATAAAGGTATTAAAGAAGAACCATTTATTAGAAGCAGAGAATTGTTCTAACTCATCAGCTGTACAACACTATACTGTTCTATACAGCACTGCAGTTTCTGTCTTATTGTTGGACTGTACAAGCATAGTGTCATCTAGTGACAGTTTATATAAGCTTTAATTGATTGTTTAACCTAAACTTTAATTAACACATTATTTTGCAAACTGTTTTTAACACTTTTAGCAGCACTTGAATGGTAAGGCCTTAGATTTATGGGCCTTTCATGTTCAAGATTTATATTATAGTATTGGGTATTAGTTTCACATGGTTGTATTTTAAATAAGTCTTGAAATTGATTTATTATACATACTAGAAATGCTTTTAGGTATATTATTTAATTGGCTCTTTTTTGTTACTTTTGGTGAAGTTTCTATTTCTCTAGGATATAAATGTTTAAATAAGTCTTTCTTTTTTGCCAAAAATCTGATGATGTTTTAAAATATGTATTATAATATTTAATTTATTATGTTACTAGGTTATTTTTTGTATTTTGTTTTTATATTATTTTGTGTATAGATTAATTTAAATACTTAGCCTAGTTTTTAATAAATGTAGTAATTATGTTTTTGTTACTATCAATTATTAATTTGAATGCATTTAGGAGATTTATACCCAATGTTAATCTATAAGCTTTCTTAAATATATACAATATATATGTATTTTTAATTAGATTAAATGGGAACAACCAGCTGAAGCTTTGCACAACTTCATTAGGGGAAATGATAAAGTACCTGGAGCTTGGACAGTGATTGATGATAAGGTACTGTATATACTGTAGACATTTAGTGTTATTTCTAGTAAGAAATTTCTATTAAAATGTCGTAATTTTGTATAAAAATAAGCAAAACTGGTTGGTATCATAAATCATTTCTAACTATAAAATGGTAATCTTGATTGCAGTCTTCGTTACATCGTGTTAACAATTTATATCTAAATTTCTTTTTTTTGTCACGAGTTAGGAACTTTCATCAGAAGATGTTTTGTTAAAAATATTTTTATGGCATTGCTAGATAATGTACATCACAAATTGACGATGTATTCTCTGTAGATGTGTCTTGAAAGATTTTTTTAAATTTCTGTACTAGATTTGATATAGATAATGTTTAATTTAATGATAAATTTGTATATACTGTATATTTTTTATCTTGTTCGATTAATTTATTCAAAAGTTTTTTTTTTTTTTTCAAATTGATATTTGCCTAAAAAGTAACGTTTTTCTTTTTACTATCTATACTTTTTCTTTCCATTTATCTGATTTTATGGATGTTGAATCTTAGTTTATAGCATATGACTTTACACTCATTGTCTGACAACAAAATATTTTCTACCTGATTTTATTGACTTACAAATTGTTTATGTTTATTATGGTATTGCTCCATTAATAGTTAGATATAAAAATATTTTGACTTCCAATGTTAATACTCACACTATTTATTGTATTATAATTACTTTTGTTTTAATTGTATTCAAATATTTACGCAATATAAATTATTTTAATTTAAACTTTGAAGAGCTATATTCGCAGCGCAATACTTAAAAAAGAAAAATAAATTCTATGTTTTGTGGGTGTATTGTTTCTTTTTTTTTCACTTCTTTTCAATGATGACCCATTTGTTTTTATTTATTTATTTGTTTAATACCTTTTGATGAAACGTTCAATGTTAATGCTTATACAACACAAATTCCCAGTATTTGTAAATAACTAGACGGGAATGGAAGTGAAAACGAAAAAAAAAAAAGAATAAACTTACTGTATCTATTTTCATAGAATGGTACCATATATTTATTACAAACATGATGTTAACTATTTCTTAAAATTTAAATTATTCCTTTAGTAAGACAATGATTCATTTCATGTTTTTCAATTAAAAATGTTAAACGCTACTCTTTATATAAATAGAATTCACTTATGTTAATGGTTGCTTTCCAAACGGTTAGAATGCATGCCATAGAGGGTGTTATTCTATAATGACACTCCCATCTCTGATGCCAGGACTAGTTGGGTCAAGCCTTCATTAGGGACAATAAACATAAAGAACACAAACTCCAGAATATTGAGTAAATAATTGCAATACAAAATTTATTTATAGTCCAACTTGAATGAAAAGAAAGATATTTCTACAGATTAAGGTAAGTACAAAACATTTGCTTACCTAGTTAGACAGGAACAAACGTGAAATGTTCTCAGCCATCCAATTACAATAGATATAATAGAATCCCGAAAACAGAGCTGACATGGTAATTACGATGATGATTATTTTTATTACAAAGGAGTCGCCTCCTGTCCTGGCGTAACAGATAAACAATGGAATTAAATAACAAGACAGCGACTGATGTTGGATGGGAACTGCTAGGCATGCAGAAGATCAAACTTTCACCTCTACCAAGGTAATTTATATTTGGAAGTCACACCCCCATGTTGAAGTGAATACATGAAGGGGAAAAAAAAAGAAACATACAACAATTTGTAACCTTCCATTTAAAATATTTTTAGAGTACCATATTAGAAACTTTGATTTATGGCACCAACTATTCAGAGTTTTTTTATTTTTTATTTTTTGTAATGATGGTTTTCTATTTGATTATTTACTTTAAATTTTTAGAAAGTAACTATGTATGGTTCACGATTATGGACTGGAACATTGCCTGAAGGGTCATCCATAGTGATATCTGGCATGAGTAAACCTGGAATTGTACATAAAGATGGCTTGTTACTGTTTGGAAATGATGGTAAAATGGTAAGAAGTCAACTGTATTAATTTTGAACATTATTTTATATTTATATTACACTAAGTATCTGGCATTGCCCAAGATTATATACTTTTCTTTGTAAATATCACTTAATAAATATGCGCTGTATATACAGTATATAATGGTGGCAGTATTAGATATTGTATTTTTGTTGATTTTACACTTTCTGTAACAGGCTTTTGTTACTATTGTATTCATTAAATTAAATTTAAATTGGTATTACATTATTGTAGCGATCATAAACTTTTTTAAATTTACTGACAATCCATTAAAATGAAGAAAAGTTACATATACTGTATTTGTCAATATGTTTTTTTAAATGTATAGATATATTTTGTTGTTAAAAAATATTAAAAAAAAAAAAGATAATGGACACTTAATTTTTTAATAATTGAAATTATTTTAAATACTTCTGCAATAAGCTACCATTTAGTCTGTAATAATTAGTCACCTCATGTTATTGTTAATTGACACAATTTTGCCTCTAAATTATCCTGCAAGGAATAAAATGTAAGATTTGTTTAAATGTATTATTTCGTTAGGGTTACTATATTATAAAAATTAAAAAAAAAAAGGACACCTTTTAAAAGTATGGGAATTTACAGACCCCACTCCCAGAGGGATCAAGTGAGTGAATATCCAGTGGGGGGAGGGGTCTTTGTGAAATTAAATAATATTTTTTTTTAGGTATTTATTAGGCACTGGTTTTGGGGATGTCCCTCATCCCCCATGGTGTGAGGGGGAATAGAGTTAGGGACAAAATGTATATTATTTCAAGTAATAATTAAAAAAAAATTATTGGTTATTCGACTCACTCCATGTTTGTGTAAACTATTCTTAATAAATCACATGATTCCATTTATAAGCTATATCTGTGTTATGTAAACATCAAGGATCATGAAAATCCAATAAATAAATAAATAAATAAAAAAATAGAAAATGAAAATAATAGTAATATTATTATTGTATTACAGTATAAATTTATTTTTTTGTATTTTATTTGCTTCCTAATAAATTTTCCTAAGCAATTAGACTAGGCAAAGAAGAATCAGAAAAAAACCTTAAGTTATTTGATAGTTAACCAATAGCATTTTCTTTTCCCTGAGATTAATTACTTGTGTTGAAATAAGTTAGAAATGAAATTTGTTTTGAAAATTTTAGCTTGCTTAATAATAAAGGCCTACTATACTACACTAAAACTCATTGAACATTCATTTGCATTTGTTTTAAAATTAAAATAAACTAGGTAATGTTTATTCTTATTTAACATAAACAGCAGTCTCTATTTTTTATTGTAAAGGATTTATGCTCGATAACTTCTTGACTAGATTTTTTTTTTTTTTAAATTGTTTTAATGGCTAAAAATAGAAATACAGTATTTACAACTAACTAAAGTAAATTAATAATTTGTGATATACTGATAATCTAATAATAATAATGTGTTTGTTTATTCAAAATTAACTATTTTTATCAAATTACTTGAAAACCCGGAAAATTTTAATATTAAAAATCCACCGGATGTTTTTTTTTCCTCTGAAAAAGATGTCTGGTTAAAAGAGGACATATAGTAACCCTAATTTTGTAATCTTAAAATAATTATAATTTTTTTTAAAAAAAATTTGCATTTATTTCTTTAAAAAAAAGTAGTAATACTGTATATTTGCACCTTAAAAATATATTTTAATGAAAACATAATTGTTATAATAGCTGAATGTCAAGCAAGTTCATGTGGATGGTAAAATGATTAGTGCAGCAAAGTTTGGACAAGCGAATGAAGCTCAGGAGGCACTAGTACTAACTGCTGAAGAAAAAGATCTAGAAGATGTCATAAAGGTGATTTAATTATGAATATTTATAATGAAAAATACAGTATTTTAAACAGTTACATTATAAAGTAATTATTATTACTTATATTTTTTTAGGATTGACAAACCAAGGCAAAATTAGTTGTCAGAATGCAATTTATTCATGTTTGTCTTTCTATAATCTTTACAATAGTCAACCAGCCTGAATATTTGTTAAACTTCTAAATCATTTCAAAATTAGGCTTTCTTCAATTGTATATTTATTACATTTTGAAGTAGCTTATATAGAGATAGAAAAAGACAGTTGAGATAAAACTATGTGATTAACGTCACTATTATAAAAAGGGTTGACTGTAGCTGTAGATTTAACCATGCTTCTGGATTTGACTATAAATATTGATTGCTACTGTATATTATATATTAGGAGTTATAAATAAGTTTCACTAATTTTTTTAAATCATAGGTTTTAAATGTTTGTTATATTTTAGTGAGGTTTTATAATTATTTTATGTATTTGCAAAATATTTTTATATACAGCACAGATATTCCAAAAATTAAATTGCACTGTATATACATTTCATAAATACACTCAATATAATTAAAATGAATCAATTAAAAATGAAGATATTTTTAATTCATTTGGAATTATACTTGATATAAAATACCTATTTATGATACTCTGCTGTCTATATCAATTGTATATAATGTGAGTTTATATTATATATACAGTATATATATCCACTTTATATGTAGTGTACATCTTGCTTGTATACAGTTTATACTGTATACATTTAAGATATGGATTTGATAAATATACTAGATGGAGAAAAAATATATTAGCTAGGTGCTGAGAAAATGTTCATGTCGATGAATGCTTTTTATTTAATATGAAAATCAAAATTTGAAATGTTCTATCTTTGTGGTTAATGTAAGGATTTATAAAAATGAGTTTTTTTTATTTTATTAATTCCTCTCATCTTTCATTTAAAAAAATAAATATAACTTATTTATTGCTTTCAGTCTATTTGGTCAGGCATTCTGGGTTCTCATGACATTGATGATAATACTGACTTTTTCAAAGCTGGTGGGGGCTCTATGGATGTGGCTCGGTAAGAATTTATTTACTATTGTCAAATTATTATCTAAACTACTGTATATTTTTGAAGTTGGTCACTTTCAAAGAAGTTACTACTTTGTTAATGCACAGACCCTGGTGTTAATTTTATGCACTTGAATTATTTGATACATTGAAAAATGACAACCAATTAGTAGAATGGCTTTTTTGTTTACTCATTCTTGTACGTCATTATTCTGTTTCATTAAATGAACACAATGTATATGTATGAAATAGGCAGCAGAAAGTCATTCTCACTTCATGTAGTCAATGAGAAAGTTTATTTTCAAAATATAAAAACAGGAGGTGAAGAAAGGATGGTGGCTATTTAATCAGGGGATTAACGAGGATGGTGATGACTTTTATGACCGTGCTGGTACTTTGAAATTTAGTTCACTTCCAAACTCTTATGGGATTTGTACAATGTATAATATTTATGATAAATGTGATTATTTGATTCATGGTCATGAAAATACCTGATTTTTCCCCTTTGGACTTAAAATTTGGTTTTACTGCTGGCTTTTATGGGATTTAATGAAAGTTTGTTTGACACATGAAATGATTATTTGATTTTGGTTTTTAAAAATTGGGATTTTTCTCTATTGAGTTGAAAATTTATTTTCATTAGCTACCATGGAATTTGTACAAAATGCCCTGTTTAATAAAATGTTATTCAATGCTATCTTTTTCAAATTAAAGTGAAAGAAAAATTCTAATTCTGTGGGACTATAATACTGCAGCCCATTTCTCAAATGCTGCACTGAAGCTTGACAAATGATTTCACATCTGAGAATTATTAATCTATTATTCCTAAAAATAAAATAAAAAATATCTGCTATTTTAATTATTACTTTTTACTGTTTTACACTTGTTATATTTTTTTAAAATCAATTAATTATGATTTAAAACAGTTTTTCTAATCCACTCCCCTCTACACACAATGATATTCTATGGATATATACTGTACAGTAAGTGTGAAATGTTGATCATATAAATATTATTCTAAAATCATAAACGCAATAGTGATTAAAACTCAATCTTAAATTTAAAAGTTAATTAATATTTATTATTATTACATATACTTTATTATTTCAATAAATATACAAACTACAGATTTAACTGACAAGTTTCTTAGCCCAAAAAGGATATAGAGACANGTTACAATATTAANTGGNTGTAATAAATAGAAATNTCACAAAAGAATTAAACAATTACCTAGATTAATACAAATCCAGCAATATCACATTATTAATTAAATATATTAAAACTATTTTAAAACTAAACACTGTTAATAAATAATACAAAGATTCATTTAATAGTATTAATCATTTTCAGCATTATAAGCACCGGGGAAATCACATATCTCTTTGTCCTAACAAAAAAAATAATAACCTTCGGATCCTCTAGTTATATGGCTAGAAACAACTATCCTTAAGAGAGGACAGATCCAGTACTTCATGAGCATTTTCATACTGTATATATGACAATCCCAATATTACTTTTAGAGCCCTTTTTTGTACATTTTCCAAGTCTTTTGTTCAATTGTAAGTGAACTTTGCCATGCGTCTGAGCAGTACTCTAGGCATGGCCTAATATAACATACATACTGTATATTAATCTAAGAGTAGTAATATCTATATTTACTGTATACGTTTCAAATTATACAATATAAAGAATCTTTTATTAGTTTTTCCAATTATATAATTAATGTGTTCATCCCATTTCAGGTTTGCTTGAACTTGAACACCTAGTATTTTACAACTTTTTACTAATAGAGGTATTAATTAGGTTTTAAATTATGTAATTTATTTATTTTGAAACAATTGTACCTCTATTAATTGAACTTTCGGTTTTACGGCCATTAAAGTAAACTTAAACCAATGTCAACCAATCAACATTTTTCTGCTTATAGGAAAAATATAACCTCTGATGTTTATTTCTTCACAGAATATGCTGATGTCAGATGAAATTATCACATAACCATGCTTCCTACAAAGCTTGGTAAGAAATAGCAAGCAGAACAATAACCCTTTGCAACCAGCCATGCAAACTGCTACCTCCATTTAGTAATGAATAGTTAAAAAATATAAATAACCATTTTTTTTTTATTTTTAAACATTAGAATGTCATCATAATGCGTAATTTATGAATTCAATTAAAATTTATTTTAAAACCTTTGGGAAATATTACTATCGATTGATCAAGCAAACCGGAAAAAGACTTTTCAGAGTGCGTTTTATAGTGAAGTCTTTGCACCAGAGTTGTAGATTTGAGTCGATCGACTTAAACTTGTGATTTGCCGATTCAAGTGGATCGTCTGGATCGACTCTAAGGCTTTATCTTGGTTTCCATTTTAATGTTTCATAACAGTGGTGGTAGCTTCTCTGATATGACCTACAGTACAATAAAAGTGTACGATTATAGGAAAGTGTCAGAGAGGGCCGACATCATCTACATGTAATGGAAAATATTTGATTAATTAAATTAATAGATGTATAAAATATGAGACATTGCATTGGCAGGTTATGCACAACAATAAGTAACAGTAAACAAAGAGAATTCAATGTTAAACAATAAATGGCAAATAACAGTTTATACAGTTTCTTTTGCTACGTCTGCTAACACAAAGTATTTAGAATGAGATAATGAATTGAATAATGAATTCACGTGATGTAGCGCCTTTAATGGCTGCTTATTCTTCACCGTAAATAGTTTTATTTTGTACATATATTTATTTTAAGTTTAAAAATTATTATTTTTGCCTTATTGTTTTAAAGATCCTTTGACACGGCTATAGTATCTTTTGGTCTTTAAACATTTGCAGTGGTTTTTCGTAACAATATTTCCTTTCTTGTTGCGGAGAATTCAGCATTTTCCAAGGGCTTATGATGTATGGTCGTTTTAATATAGTTTCTAAGAATATTTCAAATTATATATATTTAGAAGCATAAATACATAATCTTTGGTATTATGTACTTCATTTTCCTTGTGAATCTTTATTTGGATTTTTATTTCATTGNTGCTGTGAANTTTGCTATATCGGAATGGACTCTTTCATATTATGAATTACGTTAAAATAATGGAGATTGGAAGAGTGTTGTTTCTTCTTCAACAGATATTGGCATTTGTTATTAACTGGATTATGTGCT
>PXIH01S0006982.1:12719-24931 GCA_003024985.2 Euperipatoides rowelli | reverse complement strand
GAATCTGAAGATAAGATGCAGGAGTCCGGTCACCCAGCAGCTAGATGTTCAATAGTTGTGAGTTGGGAAAATTACCGCCTCTCCCCCCCCCCCCCTCCCCAAATAAAATCCTCTAGCTATTGCAATATTGGAGACTAGATATTTTGGACATTTAAATTAGCCAATCAGACTTGCTTACTTAATTTGTAATTTAAGTAAGTGTACTAGTAAAATGAGTGAATTTATTATTGAAATTATATTCCCTTTTTCTGATTTTTATTTGTCTCATTGTCTGTCAGTGATATGACATCACATAGCATACCGACAAAAAATTTGCACAGTTTATTTTCTGCTGAATTGAAAATTTGCATTCTTTAATTTCTGTTTAAACAGAACAGATTTTTTGTTAAAAAAAATCATTCAATAACATAGTTTATTAATAGGGTTAATTATTGTGATCTTAAAAACCTGTGGAAAATTACATCTTTATTGTTTAGCATATTATATTCTCCGGGTAGAAGGCTGGTTGGCTAGCAGGAGAAATAGGGAACATTTCAGTTTACACGCCCACCAAGATGGCTAACTTGAAGGATTATTCCAACTTTTGATTATCCTAGGATTGGGGCATAGTGGATTTCACATGTAGTTGGAGTTAATGTTCAGGGTAAGGTTAGGTCTGTAATAAAATCTTAAAACTATTAAAAAAAAGGTTATTGTACATTTTGATTATCCTAGTTTTTCAGTACGTCCGGTATGGTGGCCATTTTGGGGGCACGTAAACTGAAATAAAGCCGAGAAATATAATGTAATTAAATTTTTAAGAATTCCTGTCATTTTTGATGGGGTTTTAGATCACATTAACAAAATGTTGTTCTGTTGAGCAGAGGTTTTTTTAATAGTTCTCATCATTTTTGCCAGGCTTTTTCAGCTAGATTTAAACAAAATTAAGATGCCCATCTCCTCGTCTTGCCTCCATTTAATACTAGACAATATTAGTTATCATAAAAAAATTATTAAAAAAGTATTTATTCTTTTGTGGCAGTATAAAGTTTGAGGAAAATCAAAATTCCCCATTACAAAAAAATCTGCCAGCCATTTGCTAAATAATAGCTTCATAGTCAATGAATAGTTGATGTAAAACTCCCATGTTGATTCTTGCTTAAAAATATGTCAAAATCATGACATTTTCTGTGGTTTCTGTAATAGTCATACTGCTATTGGATTGAAGTGTTGTGGTTATTTTTATTTATCTCTGTGATGATTAAAATTCACCACTGCAAAAAATATATAATTTGCCCCTAAAAACCTTGTTACTTATATATCTACTGTTCAGGTGTGGGGGGCCCTCTTGAGTCTGTGGGCTCCCAGCATGGCAGGCCCGTTAGTTATGCCACTGCCTAGGAGAAAAACAATTTGATAAAACAAAAATATGTAATTGACAATATGCTAACACTTTGTGGTAAAACTATGTAAATTGCAGATAAACTGCCATGCCTGATGTATCACTCATAATATATTTATTATGGAGCACAAATTGAGGGATCCATGCATATCGATTGATGATGATAGCACCAAGTCATTCTCCCTTCTTATTCTAATATAAATTGTGACCTTTTTATGTTTTTTTTCAAGGTATGCATAAGAGAAGGAAGAAAATTCTGACCACTCAATGTTATGGAATTTATGAATGCCGACATATTATGACTGATTTGCATTTTAAAATTTCTTTTCTTCCTCAGTTCTTACTTAATTTGTACAAGTGAAAGTGTGTATGTGTGACATCTGAGATGATTAGATAATTTTTGGTCATTAAAAATAATAATTTTACCTCTTTGGACTTTGAAATATTTTTCACTGCCAGCAGGATTTGTACAAAGTAAATTATTGGGCAAAAGCATATCTGTGGCACCCAATAGATTATCAAATTTATGATCATGGAAAATTATTATTTTCTCACAATAAAATATAAACTGAATCTCTTTATCCACTCACAAATTCATATCTTAGCACTGTATAATGCAAAAAACTACACTATTTTATACTAATAAAATCAATAAACTCAGAACATTGTGTCTGAATACATTGTAAAATTCTAATAGCCCTTAAAATCAAATTTTCTTTAGTCAAGGGTGTCCGCTGAAAAAATTCAAGGAGGAGGAGGGGGCAAACAATCTTTGGGCCACATAACATTTTATTTTGATACCCTTTTTTTTTTTTTTGTATGTGTGTGTGTGGATTTTTGATTAGCTTTTTTTTTTTTAATTTTGATTGTGCGGATGTTTTAGTGATCATTTCTAATCTTTGTTGTTCCAACATTGGGACAATTTTATATTTTGTGTTCTCATTGTTTTCCAAGATGGCCACCGATGCCAGATGAAATTATCGATAATTAACAGGCACGTTCCTAATTTTATTCTATGAAAAAATAAAAATTTATTTTTATAAAATTCTAAAGTTAATTAAAATTTATAAAAATAAATTTCATTTTTAATGTAATAAATGTGCAAATAAATCATCAGTAATATATGTCAAAATTAATATTTTAAACATGATCATTGATAAATAATAAATATTTTGCTTTAAAATTAAAAAATAAAGAATTTAATGATAAAAATAGTCTTCAAAACATTAACAATCATCGTTTATTCAATCTTGAGCTAACCCTCTCTCCAAGTTATGTGAATCAGACTTTAATAGAACAAATGAAAATGTACAGAACAGCCCTATATTTAAAAATATCCTAACCTTATCATTATGCTAATCTAATTTCAACTTATAGTGAATCAGACTTTAAGACCAGATAAAGTTATTAAATGATCCAATACAGTTTACAGGATTTGAGAAAGACACTGTCAAATCATTTAAACACCCTCAATGTCTTCAATTAAAAACCAAGGAAAAAAAATAACCATATTCCGACTAAAAAAGAAAAATCTTACATTCAAAATTTTTTATAAAAATCCTTGATTTAAACACAGTGAAAAAAAATAACAAGAAGTTTCAAAACAAGACTATATTAACGCTATACTGTACTAACATTACCATTAAAACTATCCCTACATCCAAATTGCGTGAAAGAAATTTAAATATAAACCTAAATTTCTAACTATTTTAAACATACATAAGTTGTATGAATTGCTTTACTTAATCTAACGAAGATAACAAAACATGCTAGACATATAAATTACCTAATAGTAATTCAAATTTAAACTCTCACAATAGTTGAAAATTTCACCCTGGTCATAGTAATTTCCAAAACAAAATAAATTCGCCTATTCTTAAAATCCACATTTCATTAAATTATTGATTATTTGCATCCGGAAAACTACGGCCATCTTGGAACTAAGCAGAACATAAACGTAAAACATCCCCCCAACATATAAGCTCACTTCATCTCTTATCGTGTTTTTTTTTTTTTTTTGCAAAACAATTATTTGTAATTATTTTCACGTGTAAAAAAAAAAAATTACTATTTTTCCAGGGAAACACGGTCCCCTCTTTGCTCCCCCATTCCCTTTCTGGCCGCTCTTTTCCAAAGTTATTTAAATTTATCATTATATACTTTAATATTGTAATTTTTTGTAAAACAATATTCTCTCATTTGATCCTAAGACGTGAGTTCTGCTTAATCTGAGGACCTGGATTAAAACAATATTGATAGCAATGTGATATTGAGATACAATCTATGTACTTACCATAGTGGTTCACACTAAAACTGAGCAGGCTGAGAAGGCATTGTGGACTCACATTAATTGGATTTCCTGTATTCGCAGCATGTGATTAAAATCCCATTTGTGTGAGTTTACTATAATCTTAATTTCAATCATGTGGTTCCGCATAAGCAGCCTTTATTTATATTTTATAATTAAAGGGTGTATTTGATTCTGTTTTCATCTATCTTGATAATTTTAATAGGTTTTGTTTTATCTTATCTATTGTTTTATCTTATCTAACAAAACATTTCCAAATATTTTTAAAATATACACAAAATCCAAGTGTGTAATGATTTTAGAAATTAAGTTTATGCTGAAACTTTTAATTTATTAGATAAACACTTCATTTACCTATTTTCAGATTGAATATAATACTGATCTACTGGCAGATCAGGTCGAGGTCACCCCGAGTACCAGCAATAGTAGTTTAGACAGTCTTAGCCAATCTGAAAGTGGTCGGTTAGGGGCTCCTCCACCTAAAAAGAAACCATCTGCTTTAGAGAAGTTCAGAGGAGGTGCGCGCAAAGTCTTGCTGAAATGGGTACAAAATGCAATACAAAAGTAAGTGTAAATTGTACCAAAATTTTATTATGTTTTTTGAACATATGATTGTATTTAACATGGATAGATTTCAGGTACTATGCGTATTATAAATATGAGATGACTTGCAAATGTCAGAAAAAAAATGTCTAAAAAGTACAATAAAAATGTTTTTAAATATGATTTTTAAATTTTAGAATTTTGTTATACAGTCGTTAAAATGGTATCTTAAAACCATATTATAATGAACTCCAAATTAATAAAAAAGTTATTTATATTCAGTAATTTGATACATTCAGTTAACTAGTTATTTTAATTTGTTTATATAGAGTTCTAATTAAAATAAATTCCGCATTGTATTTATACCAAAATATGTATAATACGTTAGTGATTAGGATATCCATTTTTTTTGTTGCCGTACTTGATTACTCAACTCAGTTATTAGAGTATTTTAACAGCCATTCACTTTACCCTATGACCTTAATAGTTAGCAAAAAAGAAATTGTAGTTAATGTACAGTAGGCCTACATACAGTAGTCTATTGCAGTGTAACCATTTTTTTTTTAAACAATCAATATAGAGTAGGGATAATACTCATCTATTTCTGCCTGCATATTTTAAAATTAGTAAACCTTAAAAATAACTAGTGTCTGGAGAGAAAACTTATTTCACAGATTACTACCAAAACAACCAATCATGGTTGGCTTCACAGTACATGACTAAAAATGGTTTGGCAGTCTTATTTTTTTATTTACAGTTCTAAACTTCACCCAAACACTGAACCCTCACTCGTATTGATTGATCATTTTTTATGATTTTTACACAATTTCTGTTGGCCTAACTGTTAACCAGCCAACAGCTGTTTCTATAGCAATCTGTGAGGATAAGCTTGTAGGCAAACAGTACACCTATAAAACTATCTATAGCTCAAATAGAAATTTAATCCCATCCATGATAGAGATTGGTTCAGCTTTTTATGTGAATAATTTTAATGCTTTTCTTATAAAAGGCTTATAAAACTTTTGACATTACAACATTTTAAAATTAATAGTAGTCTGATGCAGAAGATGATGTGTATTTTTTATATACATACTGTATATTAAATTAAAAGACTAAAGTGAAGTAACATGTAGATTAAATTCAACATAAATCGTATCTTCCGCCCACAGAATACATTAAACAGCTTGATTTCACAACCAAAGAACAAAATCCTAACTAAAGACTTGGGTTCTACTTATCACCATTCCTAGTATACAGAATGCAAGACACAGTAACATTTCTTGTATTTTCATTTATTTCATTTTAGCAATTTTTATCTAAATGACTTTTTTTCTTATTGATATTTTCAAATGTTCTTAATGATATTCTTTTACATTATATTATGAAACAAAGTATTTGTTCAATGACATCTTGCATTGTTGTATTCTTCAAAACTTCCATGTACTGTACATCTTTTACTTCTACTATTACAAAATGATGAGGATTTATTGAATCCATGCTAAAATTTATATCAAAATGTTTAAATGGTACCAGGCAGATTAATTTCTGAGAGAAAATTAATAATCTGTGTCATATTAAATGCCAAATTTCGAGAATAATTGTAAGACAAATAAAACTTGAATGTCTTTACATCAATTTTATATTGGAATATTCATAATGAGATGAAATTGAAACTGCCTAATTTCATAGTAGTACCTTTAATAAATGGGGATGTTAATTTTTTTTTGACTAATTTTATTTGGCACTAAACTGAAAAATGTTGGTGCCCAGAGATATTTTTGATCCAAATATATTATAAATTATGGCACAAAGGTTTTCTTTGACAATCCTTGGTCTATTAATAATGGCATCTATATAGTCTAGTCATTGAAATAAGTTTGAAATGTTAGGGTTCGATATTTTAGGTTTTTTTTTTTAGTGCTTGAATTCTAAATCTTTACAGGAGATTTAACATCGAGGTAAAGGACTTTGGCGCCAGCTGGAGAGATGGGTATGCATTTAATGCTTTAATTGACTCCATCCAACCTGGCTTGGTAGACATGAACCAGCTTCGACACCAAAGTAATCATGTTAATCTGGAAAATGCCTTTCAGACAGCCGAAAAACATCTAAGCATTGCCAGACTCATCGATGCAGAAGGTTCGTCATTTGAGTGTATATTTTAAACTGATTCTTTTTGTTTGTAGTCATAACATAGAGTAAATTTAAAAGATAGTTTCTTATTGTTTCTAAAAATAATCTGTTAATTGACAGTGCACATTAGTAGAATGTGTTGAATAACAGCAAGGACATATTGCACAAAATATAATATATATTTAAAATAATGTATTTTTTTTTTAACAGTGATAGTTAACAACATTTAGATTTAATAAACTAATTTGATTTTTACACTCTAAGTTATATTAATTAATTTTGAATTATTATTGTGCAACTCTTGATTATAAAAATAGAAAATTGTTTTAATAAATGTGTTCATGTGTGAACGAATTTATTAAGCTTTGAAAATAAATTGAAGCATTTATAACTGCCATTGTATATTTGCTTCATACAATGGCAATTATAAATACTGGTATTAGAGTATTCCATATCTTCCCTAATTTCATCTTGCATTGGTAGGGCACTATATCCCAAATAGTTATCAACCTCATTATTCTCCTTGTCATCAACCTCATTATTTTCCTTATCAACCTCATTATTCTCCTTATCAGCCTCAGTATTCTTATCCTCATTATTCTCCTTATCCTCATTATTCTCCTCATCCTCATTATTCTTCTTATCCTAATTATTCTCATCATATTCATTATTCTCCTTATTTCATCATAATTTTTCTCATTATTCTCCTTATCCTCATTATTTTCCATATCAGTATTAATTATTCACACTATCCTCATTACTTTCCTTATCATCCTCATTATGCTCATACTCATTTTCATTATTCTCCTTATTTCCACATCATTTTCCTCATTACTCTTCTTATCCTCATTATTCTATATCATTTTCATAATTTTCCTTATCACCACTTATTCTTATCCTCATCTCATAATCTTCATTATTTTCCTTATCATCCTCATTATTCTCCTTATCACTGGTGATGAGGAGAATAAGGGTCATTATTCTCATCGTCATTATTCTCCTTATAATAATAATTATTTTTCATATCCTTATCTTCATTATTGTCATTATCATCTTCATTATTCTCCTTATACTATTCTCCTTATCCTCATTATTATCCTTATTATTCTCTTTACCATTATCCTAATTATTATCCTTATCCTTTCTAAATTTATTAAAACCAAATTTTCTAGATGTGGATGTGGACTCTCCAGATGAGAAGTCAATCATGACTTACGTTGCACAATATTTGAAGAAGTACCCTCACATCTATCGCAGCGAAGAAAAAGAAGAACGTACCCAGTCAACATTCGCATCAGCTGCAGCTGGGCTATCAGTGCCAAAAGTAAGTTGTCACCATTGAAGATTATTCGATGGTAACTCAACCTTATATTTATCATATATTTTAGCTTATTGACAATATAATTAGAACACATGGATTCACCAACAAAATTATTAAGTATTGTTGAAAAATTTGTCCATTTGGTAACTCATCAAGTTTATGTCACCCTATCCTTTTTTTTTAAATTTTGGAACCATTTGAGGATTAAGAAATAAAGTGCCAGTGGGCCTTAATCCATATGATTTCAGAATTAAATACGAGGAAAATCTGAATTTCCTATGACAGTCTGAAATTTCTATTACTAAAAATCTGAAATTCCTATTACTAAAAATCTAAAATTCCTACGACTAAAGATCTAAAATTCCTATGACTGTAAGTCTGAAATTCCTATGACTAGTAAGCCTGAAATTCCTATGACCAAAAGTCTGAAATTTCTTTGACTAAGTCTGAAATTCCTATGACTGTAAGTCTGAAATTCCTATGACTGTAAGTCTGAAATTCCTATGACAGCAAGCTTGAAGTTCCTTTGACCGGAAGTCTGAAATTCCTATCACTGTAGGCCTGAAATTCCTATGACAAAGTTTGAAATGACTATGACTGTAAGTCTGAGTACATAAGGATAGATGTAACTGTACAGTATATACCCAGTATGTGTATAAATATGCACTGTATACCATGCTCTATTTTTGTGTAATATACTTCTCTAACCATAAAAAAAAACTAGAGGCCCAACAAACAACAGATATACAATTTATAATATTCCATAATCCTTGATGGTGGTCCAAAATAATGAAAATAATTCAAGCCAGAATCAACATTCCATTTCATTGAAACTCTAAAGCTTGGTATTGACAATTTCTAAAAAAAAAAAAAGGAGCAATAATGAAACCAGTATGTATTGTACATTCATCAAATTTGGTTATCTAATTTCAGTTATATTTTTAAATCGATCCCACAATGAAACTTTCACAACAGTTAGTACTAGAGTAAGTTTAACTCATATTTTTTCACATTTTTCAAATGACATATTGAAATTTTGAGGATCCGAAAATATTTTGTAAGACCTTGTGATTTAAAAAAATTAATAAATTTGGCATATTGCATATCAAATTAAAGCCCATTGAAAGATCTTTAAAATAGCAAAAAAAATATATATATATAACCCTATCTAATTATAGCCAGAGTAATAGGTATTTTAATTTCCGTCTGCAGGTGAAATTATGCAAAAAAAAAAAAAAAATTATTTAACGCATACCATATTATAATTAATACAAATTATAAGTGAGTGAAAAAATTTTGAAAAAAATATATTTGTTAACATTCCTAGGTAGTGAAATTATATAAGCTTACTGAATATTTATCTTTCTTCATTTTAGTTAATCAAACATGTAGAACAAGCCAAACAATTAGCAGAAAGTGAGAAGAGTGAATATGAACAATTAATGAATTGGCTCACTAATGCAACCAAAGTTTTAGAAATTGTAGATAAACCAGTAACAGATCAAGTTACAGAGTATCAGGTAAGATTCTAATCATAGCACAGCTTATACTTCTATTTACCTTAAAATGCCAGTGTTCTGCCAAGGCACATTCATATTTAATAAACTGTATTTTATGGACTCATTGATACTATTTAGTGTATTAGGATCGAATACATAATGGATATATGTGAAATCAATGGGATATTGTGTGTGTAAGTATATGTCTCCTGGAAGTGTGTGTGTATGAATAAACATTAAAGCTTGTAATGTTATTTAAATTGCTGAAAGCTAGTTGGGAGTAATAAATCAAAAATTTCTTGTTAAAAGATTTAAAAACAAAAACTGATGTGGGAGTTTAAAACAATATTTAAAATGTAAGTGAATTTTTTTTTAAAGTTTAAGCAGCAATGACTTGTAGAGATTGTAAAGTATGGTTGTTAAGAATTTTGTGATGGAAATATTAACAAATGTGAGGGTTCCCTCGATATCTCATTTTACAGAATAGCAAACATCAAAAAAACAAACTGTCCCTTATAGAATATCATTAGTACAAGTTAAATATTAGATTTCAGCATTTGGTTTCGACAATCAAGGAACGAAGTAAACCATTTATGTAGGCAGAGGAGGTTTTAAGTTTTTAGTTTTTACACAAATATGATCTGGCTAATATCATCAAAGATGATGACATAATCCATGCAGAGGGAATTCCCAAGTTGATTAGCTCTCTAGCTCTAAGTAATTAAATACAGTAAGTACTGTGTCAATTATCAAACTGATGAATTTAAGAAAGATGTTTTCCAGATAGAAGGACAAATTGAAATATATGATGGGAGATTTATTTAGCCAGTGAATGCAGCAAATTCTTTATAATTAAATGCATGTCACAGGGTGCTTGTGATCCCTTATACATAAAATGCAAAAAAAATTGGTAAATAAAAAATAAATCAATTTCAAATAAATCAAGATTAGAAAGAGGTTCATCATAAGGATGAAAGTTTATAGGATTGTGAATAGTAGTCATTTAGAGAAGTAATTGGTAATACAAATACAAATATGTCGGACAACAACAGACTATAGTCCAACTAGGTTGTCCCTATATCTATAGATATCGGTTTTATCTCTAGCTACTGTATATCTGGCAAGATCAATGGAGCATGAGTTTTGTTTAAGCCAGTTAAAATTTTAATTTGTGGATAAAAGTCACTAGGGAGTCTTGTAGCAAAACTGGCTCCCACCAGGCTGCTCTTAATTTAACATAAGCAAAAATAATAAATAGATATTACCTAACAGTCTTGGCGAGAGCCACTCCTGTAGGCAAACAAAACTTTACATTTTTACTAGAGCCTTTTTGGCAAACTTAAAATGCTCATTTAAATTTTACAAAATGAATAATTACATGATTAGCATTAGCCCACACATTCAAGAAAGCAAACTCGTTTATGACGTGCATACACATAGTAATTAAGTAGCTAAAGTAAGCTTGTCACAAACTAAAGTAAATTCCTATCGAATGCACAAGAAAATGCACACAATAAAATAAAAATAACTATTTATTCCATCCATCCACTACAGCCTACTCCTCACTCTCTTGAAAAAAAAATTTGCCCTAAATTTTAAATTAAGCTAGCAACTCAAATTGCTGAAGTAAAGAAACAAATACCGGTATATAATTTTACTTTATTCTCCTGTGACATTTTAATAGGAAAAAGTTTTTATATTTTTAAATGCAATAATTAATTGTAGCTATGACATCATACCCCAAAATGTTATTATTTTATATTAAATGGGTTTACCCTAGTTTTACGTTAATTCAAATTTTTAATTTTTAATAATTTTACAGTATATTTAAAGTCTGACCCTGTATTTTAAAACAGTTTCAATTGTGATTATGACTAAAGCACGATGCCACAGGAACAAAATCCATATAGACACAATGGAAAAAATATCCATTTTCCTGACAGAGAATGAATTAAATTAAAAGTCCAATTTGAAAATTCACTTTGAAACGAATAATGAAAAAGTTTAGAACTGGTACCTTGGGTCTAGGACGGCTAAAAGTTTTAATCATGTATTCTTTGGAAAGTAAAAAAAGTTCTGTTCGTAGCATTATTAGCATTTTTTTTTTGTAGATTCCTTTAAAATGTTTTAGCCCTGTTATAAAATTATTGGCTAATTTTGAAGTTGCCGTCAGATGTTGCGACGAACAGTCCAGTTTTTTTTTTTAAGTGGCTTTAGGTTAATCATCAGAGGTCTATAATATAATGAATATCTCACATGACACAATATAGAAAATTTAGGAAGGAATAAAATGAAGAATTCCCCATCGGAGTGCCATAATATAACGAACTCCGGGGGGAGGGTTATTTAGCCCGAGAGTTGTTATACAATAATAGTGAAGAGGGGAAAGGAAATAAAACAAAATATTCTTTTATCTCTGCTTTGAAATTAAATGTATTTTTATTGTTTATAAAATAAATCCAAAGCTTATAACAGTATGTGAAATCAGCTTTGCTGATTATAATAAGAATAAAAGAAATAAATTAATTATCCATGAAGGTTAATACAATGGGAACAGGCTCCCACCTCAGTGCTAGTAATAAAACATGAAGAAAATAAATAATTCACCTAACAGTTGTGGTGTGATTCAATCCTTTACATAAAGGGGAAGGGAGGAGGAGTAGAGTGGTGAGTATCCCTGCCTGTCATTTGGCAGACCTGGGTCCAATTTCCTGTTGGGGGAGCCATAATATAGCTAACTAAAAATATAGTTTGCTATACAATTTATGAATGAAGAGGAGGAGGAGGAAATAAGGTAAAAACTTATGTTGCACTTGAAAGTCTGGCAAGAATTTATTTCACAAAATACCATTTTCATCAGGCAGCAACTAGCTGACTAACATTCAGGAAATAAACATAATAAAGTTAAATCCATGGAGGTCAATTCATACAAAAGCTGGCTCCCGACAGCTGATGCTAATCTAACATAAGAAGCTAAAATAATAAATAGAGGTACTGTATATACTACTTTTATTAAAGGTCATTTTG
>PXIH01S0006981.1:6950-19706 GCA_003024985.2 Euperipatoides rowelli | reverse complement strand
AGATACTCATTCTTTTTTTTTTAATTTGCTTCACCTCTCTGGGTGAAGCTACTCTTTATTTACACTATGTACAAATTGTATCATTTTTTACAAATCTACTGTAATGGATACAACAGTGACACTTTTGTTTTTATTTCAGCTTGATGTTCGCCATAAATCCAATTTATCTTTTAAATTTCTGTTACTAAGTTTTCTGCAAAGAGAAAAAATCCCCAGAGCTGTATGATGATGAAAGAAAATTCCATCATCCCTCAGCCCTGGGGCTGCCCAGCATCAAACTTATGACCCCTTATATATGCACTAGCTCCTGTGGCATTTGAAAAGCCACTGAACCACCGGAGCAGTACTCAATCTTTTATTTACTATATATTTACAAGAGGTAGTACACATTCTTTTACCTCGTATATTCTTTCTTTTATTTACAATATATTTATAAGAGATTGGTATATAATCTTCTGCCTTGGACACTCATTCTTTTATTTACAATATATTTACAAGAGATATTATACAATCTTCTACCTTGATACTCATTATTTTATTTACAATACATTTACAAGAGATGGAGAGGAGATTTATAGAACCTTTGACAGATATAGTATAATAATAATAGTGTAAAGATAAATGTACTCACGTGCATCCATTAACTGAAAAGAATACATCTACTCTCCTCTTGCAGAGGAGATTTATTTTTTAAAACTAAAAATTATTATAACATTAATCATTATAGAAACAAATACAAGTATTCATTTAAAATAAATAAATTTTGGAAGTCTTACTAATTTTGTATAATGTAGAAGATCTGATTTTAATAAGACAATCATTTACAAATTTAAAGTGACAGCGCATTATAAATCCTTGGACAAGGGAAGATCAAGGCTTTATTTCACCATATATTCTGTTACTTTATGTTTCTGTTCGCTGCTTAAACTTTATCAAATTTGATCTGATTCATTTGCTAACTTCTTTGCAATTAGTTTGAATAATTTAAAGTTCACTATGAACTTTAAATTATTCCAACTAATTTCCCTTCTGACAGAGAGGGAGCCACATTTTTAATTTTATTTTCAGTTGTACAAAGTTTTCATGATTCTTAATACATTTCATAAGGTTACAACAATTCATTGAAAAACATTTAGATCATTATTAGATTGACATGATTCGTAATACCATTTCAAGAAAATACCATTTATATCTTGAACTTATTTAATCAGGAAAATGAGGGTTTCGAACCAGCAGCAAGGTTAGCCCTGTAGCACCGAGTGGAGCATCTTATCCAAATGACTAACTGACGGGTAAAAATACTTTTATTTCCATGTTGTTGTTTTACTACAGTAGGGTGAATACTCGGCCCCATTACGTCAACACACCTAATGCAAACTCCTATAATGAAAAACTTGATTACAAATAAATTTATAACTTATTATTTGTGATCTAATTAATCTCTTTTCTACATGATGAAAATGTGAACTGAGTTTTTTTTTTTCAATATTAATATCCTTTTTTAATGATGAAATCCAAATTGTGTATTTGATTGTGTAGATCAGGAGTTCTCAAACTTTTGGACTGTTGTACCACTTATATAAACTGCTAAAAAAATCAATGTTCCACCATGTGCATATTTAATAATTCGGACTTTGTGTAGCCAAGAGTATGTGTTTATGGTCACAGGACAAACAAAATGAAATAAACAACCTTGTCAAAAAAATCGTAGTTTTGTGGTATTAAATATTGCACATAATCAATTGTTCACTTTTATTCAATGTCCATTTTCATCTTATTCAATCTTTAACATGTCGTTCATTTAGAAATTTGAAATCTAATATCAAATGTACTAAATACATCATAACTAACTGCACAATGATTAATTATTATGGGCCTGAACTTATTAATAACCAATTGAAAATAACACATTTTAGAGCAAGAGAAAATCACTGATTCATAATGAACTGGATATCTGTAAATGTATCTGTCATTTTGTTACATATCTGTGTACCACCTGAAAAAACAATGTACCACTAAGGGTACAAGTACCACAGTTTGACAATCCCTGTTATATATGTGTTTGTCTTTTTGTTACCTCTCTGTGTACCACCTGAAACAACGTAATGTACCACTAGTGATACATGCACCACAGTTTGAGAATCCCAGGTGTAAATTTCCTTTTAAATTTTAAAGCCATAATAATTATGTTGGTTAAGCTTTCTTTAAAGGATATCCAGATGAGATAACTTAAAATAAAGTTAATTTACAAGCCAATGTGCTGTGGACATGAGGTTTTGAACCCGGTCATGGTAGGCTTGAGTATTTAAAGTGGTCATGAGTTTGATCCCTGGGCAGCTCCGGTGTAAAAAAAATTGGTGAATTTTCTTTCACTGTTTGAAGGCATGGGAATTTAATATAATAGTACTACTAGTTTGTTTCTTAATAGAAAATTTGATTTATGGTGTAAGGAAAGGAAAATGGAATTAGAATTGTGTTTCTCCTTCCTTTAATTGTGTCTGAAGTGTGAAGGTGTGGGGCACAAATTAGTGGAATGTAAAAAAGAATTATGTAGAAAATGCCAAGTCTTTTATGAAGGAGAGCATAACAATTGTCCTGTGCAAAAAATTGTTTTTGTCTTTATTTTGGAATAAAAATATGTCAATTATGAATTATAGTCTTGCATTGAGTTATAAAAATGAAAAACAAGAAGAAAATGTTGATTTAATAGAGAATAGAGTTTTGAAGGAAGAAAATTTATGTGTAAAGTAAAAAGGCTGGATTTAGATATACACAAAACTCAGAAAGGGAAGAGTGTTTAATAGCTGGAAATATTACAGTTGCTGTCAATTTTGAATGTTGAGAAATCAAAGAGTTTTAATGGAAAGTGGTGACGTGAATAAAATGGAATTGTGCCTGCCAACAGTCGGAAGATGAAATAGACACTCAAAATGGAAAGGAATATTTAAATGTTAAAAGAAGAAGAAGGAAAAAGTTATTTGAAGGAAATTTGAATCAAATAGTGAAGATGGCGAAATTGGAATCAATGGATGGAAACAGAAAAAAGGGGGTAAGGTTAAAAAATAAAATGATGTATTATCCTTGTCAAATGTATTTGATGTTCTGAAAGATAGTAATAGAAATTTTATATCCTAACATTTGATAATATAATAAAGCTTTTTACTTTGCTTTCTTTTAGTTTAATATATTATGTACAGTGATTATTATAAAATAAAAAAAATTGGTAACTTCAGAACTCTGAACGTTAGGACTTTAAACAATAATAACAGAGTGATAATAATGTTAACTAAGTTGGTAAATAAAAAATAAACTTTATTTTTATTCAGGAAACTAGGAGAACATATCGAGACTCACCTAATATATGGAAGAAAATTAAAAACGATTATTGGGTAATAGAAAATCTTAGTGGAGGTCGAAGTGTAGGAATGGCTGTATTGGTTCTTAAAATGTGCAGACATCGGGTCAAGAGTATTGATATGCCAATTAGCAAAATATTGGTTGCAACTGTCAAAATGGAGGAAAGAGAGGTAATGATATTAAATGTGCATATGCCAATTATTGATAAAGAAAGGAAAATTTTCTATGAACTTATAAAAAAAGTTAATAAGTAAATATAAAACTGAAATAATGATCGTAGGTGATTTAAATGTGAACAATGGTAGTAAGGAAAAGATATTGTAACTTTTTATGAATAGATATAATTTGTTTGATTTGGCTGTAAAATTGAATTTGAAAAGAGTAATTATGAGAATGGACAATAGATCATAGATCGTGTGCCAGATTGGATTGGACTTTGATCTCAAATACTTTCACACAGAAGATGAAGCTAAATTTTGAAGTTTTTCCCTATACTGATCACATTGCATTAGATGTTTATATTTATGGCAGTAGAAAAGCATTAGGCTCACAATATAAAATAGCTCTGATTATACATTGGGAGGGGGGTGAACATTGTGAAAGAGATGGATAGGGTAATGGATAGTGAAATTCTGAATTTGGAGGGAATAAGTCGATTTGTTGATTGGCTAATATTTAAGGAAAAGTTAAAAAGATAATGTACAGTGGGCACAAATTAAAAAAAACTAGAGAGTTAAGGAAGAGTTAAACAGATTGTATAGAAACGCAGATAAAAAAGTGAGAGAGGGGAAGATGAAAAAGTAATTATGTTAACAAAAAAGATAATACAATATTTGGAAGAAGTATAGTTTAAAGCAATAAGAAACAGATGTGTTGGACAAATACATATAACGAAAAATACTCTAAAGTAGATTTTAATAAATTGGTTAAGAAAGAGAAAAGTTGGGGCAAATATATATCAATATAGAATTGATGATAAAATAAATGATGATCTATTGACATTGTTAGTAAAGGTACAAAGGGAGTACATTGATGGGGTCTTGAAATATATCAATGGAAAAAATAATGTTGAAGTTTATAGGCAATTTTGAAGGTGTGAAACATTTAAATTTTACACATCTAGAAATATAGTGAAATGTAAAAAGGATGATATTAATAGATTGAATGTTTATGTGTTGATGGAGGAGCTGGAGTCGGTAATAAAACAGAGTAGAATGGGGCCTGTCCCTGCAGAAGATAGAATTTCATATGAGCTATATTTGAGATGATCTGTTAAAATGAAGAAGATCTTTTTGCATATGATAAACTATCTACTTAGTAATGAATTGCAATTTGAAATATTGATTTTTAATAAGGTATTGATTAAAATGATTTTGAAGGGAAAGGGAATTGGTGAAGGGGTGTGCGACAAAGAAACATATAGGCCAATTGCATTAATCAACAGAATGTTAAGATTATACCAAAAATATTTTGCAGAGGCTTAATAATCATGGATAAAATACTGTTAAAAAACATTGGTGAAATAAAGGGTAGGTCTATACAAATGACGATTTAGAATCATCACATGGCATTTAGTTTGACCAATAGAAATAGTAGAGATGGACAATATATGATTAGAATTGACATGAAAAATGCTTTTAATGGAGTCAACTATGATTTATTTAGAATATGTTGTAATGAAATATATGGGCAACAATAAGACAATAAACTTACTGTTAAAAATGATAAAATGGAAAAATATAGGATTTGTAAATTAAAAGTGTGTAGCTGAGTATGAGGAGTTGTCGCACACCATTTTGCCGGGTCACTGTTATCTAGTTTGTTATATTCAGTATATTTAATGGAACTAATAATGAATTTTGAAGAAAAGTTGAAAGGCATACAATTATATGGAAAGGTAGTAATTAAATAGGCGACTTATATAGCTGATATTTCCATTTTTTTGCAGTACAAAGTGAGATATCAAAAAGGCATTGGATATTAGTAAATGTAAAAAAAAATCATGTATATTCAACATTAAAGCACTAAGAGTAGAAAATGCTTTTGGTCTTGATGGAATTCATGGAAAAGTGTTAGGCTTAGATTTTCCATTAAGTAAAGGTAATAGGCTACATAAAAATAAAATAGGGAATATTATTGAAAGCATCTCTCAACTGGTGATCAAAATGAAGAAATAACCATTAAGTTGGTTTGACAAGGTAATGTTGGTTAACAAATTGGTGACTACAAAGTTAATTTATTATTTGCTATTTGTGGGAATTGGAAATAAAGATCTAAGAGTTATTCATGGGATTGCAAAGGGATTCCTGTTTGGGAAATATAAATTTCTTTCTTATAATAAAGTGTCTTTACCTATAACACAGGGAGGTTTGGGGATTATTGATCTCAGAGATTTGCGGTGAACTAGGAACTCGGATTTTCATAAAATGTGGCAAATGAGAGAATTCATAGGAGACAAGGTCATGTTGAGGTAGGATCAGGAGGTCATAAGTCAGGGACCGCTCTCCAATTATCTACAAAAGGTAGAATATAAGGAGTTCATGAAGATGAAATTAATTGGAAATAATGAGTTTTTTTATTATAGAAACAAAGATGTTAATCCTGGTTTTGTTAAAAACTGCTATTAAAAATTACAATGGAGGATTGTGTGATTAAATTGTTGTTAAAAATCCTGCCCACCAGAGACTGATTGTATACATTAAACGTCAGGGGAGTTATGTCTAATGTGTGTGTGAGGTGTAAGGGAAATCTGGAAACCTTAGAGCATTTGTTTTGGGTGTGTCAAATGGTCAAAAACACGAGTAAATTTTGGAAGGAGTGAGGATTGGACAACATACCAAGTGCATGACTCTACAAAGACAGTTAAGAAAGGTAGTGGTGGTAATAATGTTTGAAATATGGAGAAACAGCTGTCAAATAATCTATAAAAATAAGACTGGTGGCATTTTGGCCAACATACTTTGAACTGTTGCATGAGACATATACAATGGATTTTTTTTTTTTTTAAAGGAGGGCATGATCCTCAAATTATGGTACAAATTTTTATTAAATAGTTTTGCAGACTAGGGGTGGTGTATAAAACTTATTTGTGGGTGAATAATGCACATTTAAATGTCGAGCATAATATGTTTTTAGTGGGAAAATTTTGTTGTAACTATATTTCTTGTATGAAAGTGAATAAAAAAATCAATATTGTAAAAAAAAATATATTCTGAATTTTTACTGATTACTTTTTTTTTATATATATATTTTTTTAAATAGCCGTTTGTGATGGTGGATTTGGCTGTTAAATAGCAGACTTATTTGCAGCCTGACAAGTTCTTGGTGAGCAAGGCTAGCAAAATTAAGTTATCCTCATTTCATCCACATAATACTCTATATCCATATCACATTTTGTTTCCAATAGATTCTCATTCTAAAAAAAAAAAAAAACTAAAAGAAAATTGAATATGTTTCCTCTTTCTTTTTTTTTTTTTTTAAATACATTTATTATTCAACTATATACATATATACAATATCTGGTTTACTTTACATGCTTCTAAAACCTGGATACACCAGTGTTGCTAGGCTTGTAATTCCGTTGAGCTGCCCAGGGGGGGGGGGGGATCGAACCTACAATTCCTTTATGTGCTCAAGCATATCATGGCCGGGTACAGAACCTCACGGCCACGGCACCTTGGCATTTTTTCTGTCCTCTTTTATTTTATTTTTTGGCAATGATCTAGAAAAAGGTCCATTTTTTTCTCCTATTACTGTAGGGGATCAATAATTTTTTTTTAATTATGTCCAAATATTAAAATATAATTTACCCCAGTGCAATAATAACAAATATAATCAGTGATAATTTTCATGAACCTTCTCCAAGTTCTTTTTAATAATAAAAAAAAATGCAAGAAGGCAATTTCTTTACTTACAATAAAGATACAGAACAAATCCCAGTGCTGATGTCCTGATGCCGAAAGAAACCTTACTTTTTTGTCAAGGAACTGTGTCAATATTCAAATGTCCTTCTTTATTAAAGACTAATAAATTGGGGTTATTTTCATCCAGTCAACCCTTAACTGTGCTGGTGTAAATAAGTTCCATATACATGCTAGTGGGGTCCGTGTGGACCCCAATTGTTGAGAATTTATTAAGAATGCATTTAAACGAATTACAAATAAATTTTAACAATAGTAGCATTTATTATACTCTAAATAATTATTCTAACAGGAAAATAGTAATAAAATCACTACATAAAATATTTGAATGTTTAGGACATATATGTTTTCAACAGGTTTTGCAAAGTAGGGTCTTTCATTGTGCCTTCTATCTCTGCTTCATACAAAGTGGACCAGGAATGTGATGTAACAATTCTAAAATAAAAATTACATACACTAATGAATAAGAATGGAAACTTTGTTATATTGCTGGAAAATAATATAGGCTAATAAGTTTAAAAATTAAAAATTGCATTTCCAAACACTTACCTGCTGATGGGGGTCCATATGGACTTTTCATTTAATAATCGCCAAACGTAGGATGAATTTTTCTCATATGGTAGGTCCAGATCAACAACAACATAAAAAGAGATTACATGGAATACTAGAACCATCTATTGATAAGTGTACAAAATACACTGAAAAACATTTGCTGTGTGGTCCATCCAGACCCCACCAGCACAGTTAAGAGTTAAATAGTATTTTTCAATAAAAAGTTGTGGAATTATAAGATTAAGGAACATTGGACGGAACTGGATTATCCCTCATCATTTTGGTATCCTGATCGACAACCTGTAAATATTTGTATATATCTGTAAATAAAAGTAATTGCTTCTCCCAAGTTAGGGACACTACAACATTGAACATATATTTTAAAAAAAAAAAAAACTTGCTATTTTCCACATCGGGACGTCTGCCAGCAGATTCGTCCTTATTATTTTTTATTTTTTTTTAAGAAGTTATAATTAAATGCTATTAATTAGATTTATAAATATCTGGAAGCAATCTGGACAAATCAAAAGATTTTTAAATGGCGCTGTCAAGAGATAATGACAAAAATTAAAACAAGTTCAAGGAATTAGTACAGCACTTTGTATAAAGAAAATGTCATTGCCTAAATTATCGTTATTTCCAAGTTTTTGCCCTATAGGTACTTCTCTTTTAATAGGATTAGACTGCAATGTCTATGTTTCTTTGAAAGCAACGATTTCATTTTATTTTTCTCATAATCTAGTCGTCACATTAGTATTCTAGTTACGTCAGAGAAGAAGTAAAATTACAAATATAATGATGACCTGTGCTAAAGGTCATTGTTATTAGTGAAATACCATTTGGCTTGGTAATCGAATTTAAATATATCAACCTGAAATTCATTCATATATTATATGAGATATTCGATGCTTGTCAAAACTGAATCAATTAATACAAGAATGAATTATTACTTGGACAAATTACTAAATAAATATGTTTGGAATTTATTTTTTTTATTATTTATTTTTCGAATATATTTACTTTTATTTTTTCTTTTACCATAATAAAAGTGTCTTTTTTTATGTACAATGTAAATTTAACTTTACAATGTTCAAGCTTTCCTTATCTATCACAGTCCAATGTATATCATTTCAACGCAATAAAATTAGTAGGCCTAATGTTACAAACGTATCCCCCCCCCCCCATAGGGCAGGAGTGTCAAACTCAAATTTTGTGAGAGCCACATCAGCAAAAATCCATAGATTGGTGGGCCATTCAGTTTTGATGATGGAGGGAGGTTTCCCCCAGTGGGGTCCAGGGGCAGAGTCCTGGTTGGGGGATAGGGGGCAAATGCCCCCAATTTTTTTAAAATAGGTGTTTTAACTGTCTGTTGATGTAAATCCAAGCTATTACTAAAAATTTTAAATGAAAAATTAGGTTGTCATTGGAGTCATTTATTTTAAATTGCTCCCTACTAATGTAAAGAAATAAGGAAATACCAAAGTAGGGCTACGATAGCACACTGAACTTTTAGGGTATTTTATAAAAAAAATTTCAAAGAATAATAATAATAATTCAAACAAAGGCAGGCAAACACAGGGTATGAAAAGTAATACCGTATCTATGAATAGTAGCATCACCCACACGTTGCTCTAACTGGACTCCATTCAAAGCAGTATTTGCAGTAGTATCGGATTGAAAAATCTCACAATATGTCTTATAGCACATATTCTCATGCCTAACCTGAAGAGATGCGCAGGAGCGGCACCATTATGACACACTCGAACACTATGCAATAAACTGTGGCATCGATAACATGCTGGCTGGGCGCCACATAGCAAGGACACAGTCTTTAATGCATATGACATATCAGCCAAGACTACATGTCATTTAACTCAAAAGTCTCATAAACAGTTGAAACAGACATGTATACATATAGAGCTAGCTGCTTCAGAGTCTGATGCAAGTTCAACACCTTACCATACAGGATCTCTGTGCCGGTAACCAAAGAACAGAAAACTTAACCACTTTAGAATTTGCACACAGCTCGCATATAAGATAAAATATTCTCACATATAAGATAAAATATTCTCTTTTTTTTTGAAAAGCCTTCCGAAGTAAATCCAAAGCTTCAGTAGTTTTAAAGGCTACAAAATGATAGGCCAGAACGTTTAGCCTTGAATACTCATCAAACTGGTTGAGAAAGCCAATGGTAGGCCACTTCGATGAACGTCTGCAAATAAAACTTTTGGTATTTATAAGTAGAATTAACCAACAAGAACGCATCCGAATTTTCAGTTTTTCAGTTACTTTTCAGTTTTTCAGTTATGAGTGAAGAATAATTGTTAAAAGAGTTCACAATGGATTCCTTTAACACGTTGAAAGGTGTAGTTGAATTAGAATTACTCATATTTAAAAGGTATCCAAAAGTGCAATTAACTTGCAGCTGTAGAGCGCCTCTGACAAAAAGCTCCACTAAAGAATGCCGGGGTTATGGGGTTATCTTGAACATCTTTCTGGTAAAACAGCTACAAAGCTTAGTAAGTAAAACTGCAAACCCACAAAAAAGCATGCTCTACACATAGGTTTAGAGAAGTCCAGGAGCCCAGGACGAAATACTTATGTCATAAAGTACAGAAGGTTTGACCGTTATAATATGTTGTCATAGTTTTGCCATCTCTGAAACTGTCAGTCTTACGAAGCACAGCTGGGGCATTTAGGAGGTGGGAGCTGCCTAACCCCTCCCATAGACCTTAAAATATGTGATGAGGTACATGAAGTTAACACATAATACCTGTTTGTATAAAGTATAAATAATTTTAAAATGTTAAGTCTGACTAATATGTTGGGGGTTAACCCTATCTGNCNGGGGGTCAATGGCAGCAAATTGGACCATAAAATATGTCATAAGGTATATGGCTGAAACAGATGCCATTTGAAAGAACTGACCATGCTGTATCATAATATATCAAATCTGACTATGATATTTGGGCCAAATCCAAAATCTGACGACATAAACAGTATGAACCTCTGTAATGGCGTTTTTTTTGGACGAGAAAATATGTCATAAGGTAATGACTGAAAAGGATGTCATTTGAAACAACTGACCTTGCTGTATCATAATATATCAAATTTGACTATGATATCTGGGCCAAATCCAAAATCTGACCACATAACTATGAACCTCTTTTTTTTTAAAAAAAAGTTTCATAAACTCATCTGATTCATTGAATTTTTTTTATTACAACAGTATCCTATAAGTAGTCTTTACTTCCTGTAAATATTTATTTAATGCAACTAAAAGATATTTGTTTTTATAAAAAAATATCATAATACTAATCATTGTTTAAAATATTTAAGACTTCAGTAATTTGTATCTTGTTTTTTATAATAACGTTTTTTTTGTTACATTTGAGTCCTTTTTTTAAATAATATAAAGACTAGTACTAACAATAGGAGAATAGCATCACTGTCTCAAGACACTGTATATGCTGTCACAAATAGTCATGTAAAACCTTCCATGCATCTCCAACCTGGTGTTACAATCATTAGTATCACAGTTAGCAAAAAAATATTAATATTCTTAATGCCTTGGCCATTGTGTTAGCTACAACTGTGTTGAGGAAATTGAGACAGAACTGAATTAAAAAAATTCATTGTGGCATATAAGTAATTCTCAAGGAAAACTGAATCAGGAGAGCATGAGAAAACTGCTCAATACTGGTTTTCATATATCAAACTCATTAAGTTATTTCACATGTTTTCACAGGGCATACATACAGGCAATCACACACTATTTATATATTGCATTGGTCTTAACGTCCATTTTATTCTTTATATTTAATCAACCTAACTATGCAAGATGGCTAGTTCGATTACAAGTTATGCTCATGGAGACAACCCACCCAGGCATAATAGATGACTTTGAAAAAGGTGCCCTGTCCATAAGTCGTTACACAGCAAAATATTTTTCCAGGTCTGCTGTTGACATTACATTAGAACAAACAATCAATGCAAATGCTGCAAGTCTTCTTACTGGAACTCCTGCATGTATAAACTCCATTTCTGCCAGGCAAATATGGGCACAGAGCCATTTTATGAGAACAACCATAGTTACTAATTTATTTGAAGAACTTGAACTCAATAAACAAGATATGTCTGCTAAACTGAGAACTGCTAACATTATAAACAATAAAACACATTTAATAAACTCATTGCAATGATAGAACACTGTCTTCACCATTTGTAGAAACCTTGGAACACTCATTTCTGTTCAACATTTTAACTGGAAAAGCAGCATCTACTAATACAGCATATTTCCTGTTATATGTATTCCATAATGGAAATGAAGCTCGTGACAAATCCATAGATGAGTGCTGTGAGAATCCGTTAAGCTTTGAAGAACCAATTAAAAGAAACAAAATTAATAATTTTGCATCTCATGCAGCCTTGTTTAAAACCAAAGAAGTGATGGAAAGATTGTGGAAGTAAGAATGGGAATAAATTTAATGGGACATATCTTGTATCACAAAACAAAATTGATATGAAGTTCATTATATACCCTTTAACCCCAGTACCATTTTCTCTACGTCATTTTGATGCAACTATGTTGCAACAGAGAAATCAGTTCTTCTGAGGAAACTTGAGAAAAAAATTGAAAGTCAAGAACCTTCTTCTATAGACTGTGCAATAGTTGATGGAATGTTCTTTCTACACACCTTAGGTGATCTCCCATTGGACTTTTGGCCAAATTACAAAACATATTATTGTAAAATTAAGAAAAATGAGTGGTAAAAATATGCATATTGTATTTGTTAGAACAGTTTGCCTCTCAATAAATGGCCAAGAAAGTGACAAGAGAGCTAATCTTGTCTGCCATGAACAGCAATATGCAATTAACAGTCCTAAAATGAAACGACCTGCTAATTTTATTGCAGCACTGAGAAAT
>PXIH01S0006975.1:3085-14887 GCA_003024985.2 Euperipatoides rowelli | reverse complement strand
TATTGCTTTCTTAACAGTTAATTACATCATGATGACTGCGACTGGAGTTGAACATCTTTAATTTATAGTTCTTCACTGGATTTGTCTTTTGGACTTTGTTCAATGATGAACTTTTTTATTAACTTTAATGAGAACTTAATTAATCTTCTTGCTTCCCTGCTTCTTGTGATCGTGGAGTTTATCCATTTCTGTTCCTCAGGATTACTTCAAGTTACGCAATGAGAACGTTGTTTGCTGTGTTTGTTAATAGTCTTGTATTTATTTTGAAGTTTTCATAATTTACAGGCTATTTCTGTTTTATTTGTTCTTAGCTGCGCTGGACACGAGATGTTTTTTTTTTTTTTTACGTTGAATCTGATGATGCATTCAGAACAATTCAATCTGTTATGTATTTCATTAACTTTATTTTTATTTATTTTCATCTTATTTGGACTAAGGTCTCAAATATCCTTAATTTAAACCTTATTGTATATTTTGTATTTATTTATTTATTTATCAAATTACTGTATAAGACTTGAGAGTCTTGTTACAACAAAGAAATAAAAAAAAAAACAAGAAAAAAAATGTAAAAGCTAAATAAAAATTTACAATAATAATGAATCAAAATAAGTTTAACAGTAAATAGTTGTGGAAGTAATAAAACATGTAATAAATATTTTTGATGATTAATTGGAGATGAATTAATTATTTTGAAAATCAAGAATATTTGAATTTAAATGAACAGTCAGATTTCGTTTAAAATAGTGTAGGCTAAATTATGGACATCAAACAATTTATCTGGGAGGTTATTCCAAATTGAGATATTCCTATGAAAAACTGATGGGTCTCTTCTAGAAGAAGATCTAGCGATAATATAAACTGTATCGATGTTTTCTTGAACTGTGTCTATCAAGTTTTACAAAATAGTTGTTGGAGTTATTGTATAACACTACATGTTTAAAAATAAAACACAAATCATTCATAATAAGTCTTTGACTGGGAGTAACAGTTTTGACCAGTGACAATCTCCTATTATAGTCACAATTATATAGAACATGGATTCTTTTTGTAAATCTTCTATGGTTTTTTTCTAAAATATTAATATCTTTTTTATACAGTTAATTTATTGCAGGTGAACAGTAATCTATATAAGGCTGAATATAATTTAGATATAAAAAAACTAAACATATTTAGAGTGATATGTTTGAAATTATTATTTAAAAATGCAAACCTTGATCTCATTTTTTTAGCAACAAAATTAGCATGACCTGAAAAGTCAAATTTTTCATCATAAACGATACCAAGATCTTTATGATTAGTGACTTTTTTAATAATAGAATTATTCAATAAATAGTTATTGGATATGCTTTTTTTATTTTGATTAATTGACAATAGAAAGGTTTTATCAGTATTGATTGATAATTTATTTGTTTTACACCATTCACAGATGAAATCAATACTAGACTGGATTTTTAATATATCATCTTGACCAACAATAATATGTAAATAGATTTTAATGTCGTCAGCATAGAAAAGCGATTCAGTATTTGTAATGTTGTTAGCTAGGTCAGCTACATAGATATTGAATAGAGTAGCTGATATAATAGTTCCTTGAGGAACTCCTCTACTTATTAGTTTGGGATTAGTTTTGATGTTGTTTATTGAAATTTTAATATGTCTATTCTGTAAATATGAAATTTACCAATTGATTATAAAAGAATTAAACTTATAACTGATTAGCTTTTCTATCATGATATTGTGTGAAAGCATATCATAAGCTGCTTGGAGATCAAAAAATATTACGTCTGTGGATTTCTTATTTTCAAAACCCTTTGTCTCATTATCACTGAATACCATCGAATTTGTGAGAGTGGAGAAACCACTTCTAAAGCCATGTTGTGTATGTGACAGGATATCAAATTTCTCTAAATGTAATGTAATTCTATTCAATATAATTTTTTCCATGATCTTAGAGATGGTAGATGTAACCGTAATGGGTCTGTATGAAGTAATGTTAGATCTATTCCCCTTTTTGAAAAGAGGAGTAACAATCCCTATTTTCCATTCAGATGGATAGGTTAAAGTTTGTTTAAAATCACAATGAAGTATATCTTGAATAATTTAATGAAGAATATAGGTATCTCATCCTCTGACGATGTAAAGGAATTTTTGAAAAAATCAATAGTAATAGTAATTTCGGATTTACTAATAGGTTCAAGCAAATTAAAATTATGTATTTTATTAAATCCTAACGAGTCTTCAACCTTCGTGAAACGGGTAAAATGATTACAAAATAAATTTCCTATATATCTAATGGTTCAATGACAATCTCATTACCATGAGTAATTTCATTAATAAAGTTCTGATTACGATTTGTTTTAAGATATTTGAATAGAACTGTTGAATTTGAATTGTATTTATTTAAAAGATTGATTTAAAATTTTATTCTTTCAGATTTAATTAATTTATTTACTTGATTACGAGTATTTTTGTAATTTATCAAATTAAATTCTGTTTTGNTCTTCCTATATAAGTTGAAAAGTTTATTTTTATTTTTGATCAATGTGAGAATGTCTTTATTGATCCATTTCTTTTTAGAGATTGTATCTCCATTAATTATTCTTTTAAACCTAGGAATACATTTGTTCATTATATTTTGTAAAAGACATATCAATTTTGAATAGTCCCATTCCAAAAGATTATAGTTATTGAATAAGTCATATAACTCAGACTCTTAAAAAAGATTTATAACTTGTTCATAGTTTATTTTATTATGTTTGTGTTAAATAAAGCCCTGTAATAATATATACAGAATGTATGTTTGTTATCTATGCAATTCTCCGCAATTTTGTCAAGATCATTAAATGACAACGGTCATACTTTTTTTCCACATTATTCTAGATAATTTCAATATAATATTCTTTACTTTAAATGTATATTTAAAGAAAACTTTGAGGAACAATATTTATGGTACAAATTTGGGGAAACCAGTAACATTACAGCACTAGGATTTTTCTTATTTTTTTTGTTGTTGTTAAATTTACTTTATTATGCTATTACAAATGGCTCAATGACGAAAAATAGCCTTTATTTACCATCAAATCAAATCGAGGCTCTGGTGTAAAAGGAACTGTTATGAATTTTTAATTTGTAAACATAAATTTTAATTCCAAAATATTTTCCTAGAGGGCGCAACTTTACACATTCAGTTTTGTGATAGAAAATGACAATATTTTATTTTATTTGATAGCTGATATCCTTTTCGATCAGAATAAATGTAGGTTTTATTGTTTGAGTAGGTACAAAGGTGTAAATCAGCTACAGTATTTTATTTTAATAATCTTAGCAATAGTTTCTTTATAAAGTAGGTGGAAACTTTAGTTGGGAAGATCATTCCAGAATTGTAAGTTTTTGAAACTTATATTGAACTAATCTATTAGTTCTATATAAAACCTTTATTGCATATCTGTAATAATTCGAGATTGATGTGTTGTTGATAACTAATAGACTTCCATAACTTATTATTATTATAATTTATCTGTAAAATGACATCAAATCTAATTGAATATTTTTTTGAAATGATGTTAAAATATGCATTCTGGTTGGATAAGGAAAATATTAAAATCCTTTAATCTGTTCTGTAAAGCTACAAATAAAAAACACATTTTCAGTGTTTAAGAAATTGTTTTTGTTAGAGTAGTTTATATTGAGAGTGCAATATTCTTATAGAGGCTGGATAAAAGATTTAAACAGAAATTATTTAAAAGAATTCTTAATGTATCCAAATTTACTTGATTTCTTTTTTAACTATAAATCATGAATGAGCATTATATTTAAAATTGCAATCTATAAAGAGATGCCCAAGTATTTGACAACTAATCTTACGATTAGCCCCAGTATAATAAGTGGGATTAAGTAACGAGAGTCTAAAACGCGCTCATATAAATTTCATTTTGCCATATTGTGCATGTACAATCAAGATGGCTAGTAGGCTTTATTTTACAGTCCTAACCTTACCATTACCATGTACACTAACTCCTTCCATGTGTTTTAACATCAGGTGGGAAATGGGGGGGGGGGGTATAATCTAGAGGTGAAATAATAAATTTTTGATCGAATTTGATAATTTTGAGCTATTTCCGGCCAAATGGCTGTATATGACAAATAGATGCACAGATGTTAAAAACGCGGTAAAACGAATATTATATGAGTGCGATTTAACGTCTCCTATCAAGTACTGTCTAATATAATAAAAGGCAAGTTTGGTTATTCTGTCACGCTTGAAGAAGCGTTAGTCTGATAAACATACAACCAATTACTTATTCAATTTTAATTATTTGTAAACATATTTCTATCAGTCATTTTTGACGGGCTTTTAAATCCGTCATTTTTGACGGCCTTTTATGGGTTTCATTTTTATACTAACAGGGGAGGTGGCAACCAGTAGCATGGGGGGGGGGGAGCATTTATTGCCCTCCCCCCTCCGTTATTTTTGACAAGCTTTTAAACTAGTACTAGTATAATAAATAATATTCATCCCTAATTTCTAAGAATTTTGTTTTGTTTTTACTACCAAAATGTATTACTTAGGTCTATGATTTTTTTTATTAATAATTGTAGTTTCTGCAAAGAGCATTTTTCATTAATTATATCATGGTCCTTTAGTACACTATTATTATCATTGGAACAAATAACTTTATAACTCTTTATATTTTCTTTATAATTCTTTCCATTTGCTATTTTCTTACAACTCAGCGTCAGCATTCAAAAGTTAAGAAATACCTACAATTCTTTTATTTTACAATACTGTATGATTTTTTTAAGTCCTTTTGGTTAAGTTTTTAATTCATGCATTCAAAATTTCTTAAAGCAGGTTAGAAAATCTATTGCTGAATTAAAGTAGAACTTTTTTATTTTGTACTTGGAAATTTTAGCTTAAAAATAATTTCAAAAGAATTGAGACCTAAACAATTTTATTAAGATCAGCTATTAATTTATTTAGTTTGAATTTTTTATATACATCTTTGATTAAGTTTATAAGAATTATATAAATTACAATTATATTAAAAAAAGCAATCCAAATGTATAGCCTTTATTATAAGTATACAGTCTGGTTAAGGTTAGAAAATCATCTAATATCATATGCTGCATTATAATGTTGGGTCTGAGATCCAGATCTATGCTTCTTTTAATTGTCTTATTATCTTGGATTGGCTTTNGCCATTGCCAACGAATACTGGTACTATTTATTTATTTATATTTTTATTATTATTATTACATGAAAAGAGAAGACAATTAATTAACCAATTAATTAATAACTATTTTTCTTGCCCAGAATAAGTCGACAAAAAAATCATAATTAATTATACACATTTATTGATTATCATTTAAACATTTGATCATAGATACTATGGGCGATTCTAATGAATAGTAAATTATTACTATCTCTGCTTCTAATTCCAGAAATTTGTAAATTGGTCAAAGGAACGTACTCAGGAAAAGAAGCAAAAAAAAAAAACCGACTTTGCAAAACTAAACATAAGTTTATCTCTACGTTACTCTAGGGTACAAATTTAACATAGATAAGCCGATACAATAGTTTTCATAATTTTTACCAATAATTATCTTAACTGCTCTACTCTGCACTGATTCAATTTCTTTGGTTTGCATCTTAGTAAAAGATCCATATCATACCGTTGAGCACTATTCTAGAAGACGTCTTTAAATAAAATATACAGTAAACATATGCTTTTAACATGGCATTTGAATTTGCATATTTGAGTGCGGTTAAACTGGTGGAAGTCAGTCCAATGAGTACGACCACTCATCATTATTATTTTAAATGGCATTCCATTATTTTGGGGCTCATTCTATTTTGTTAATATTTACCAACAAGCTGCTGATCCTGTGCATATAGTGTTGTTATTACCAGCAATTGGAACAAACTGTGTGATTTCCAGCCAAATGGCAATGAACTTTTATAAAAATTTTGCCAATTATCATGGTCCTATCTCAAGGGTAAATTTACCTGCATATTTACTTGGCCTTCTTTTAAGTAGTATAAATGAATTATATGTTTATTCAGAATTAAAGCGTGTTGATGACTCTTCAGCAATAACTCCAGATGGTATACGGTACCTAATTTTATACTCAGGGAATATGCTGTTAAATTTATCATATGTGATAATGTTGATTATTAATAAGGCATTGGAGGAATGTTATTGTCCATCGATATGGAAGAATAATTTCCTTGTTCTCATTCCAAAAAATAAATGTGTATTTCACCAAATGATCTACGGCCTATTGTTGTATCATCAGCTATAGTTAAAATATTAGAATTATTGTTAAAGGTCTTTTGTTATCGATTGGTGATAAGATCAACAATAGACAGTTTGGAGGTATTAAAGGTAAATCCGCTGACAATTATCTGACTTTTTATTTAGACTATGTTTTTAAAAACTTAGATCAATTAGGTAATAGAGTTTGTGCGATCACCCAGGACTATAGCAAAGCTTATGATTCAATAGATCATAGCCTAATTTATTTTTTAGTAAATTGTTTTTTAATAATACTAACCCTATGATAATGAAGTTTCTTATATTTTTTCTGGAGAATCGTGCACTGATATTGAGAGGTGGCTCTTGTGGATCTATTTATAGTAATTCATGTAGTAATGGAGTGCCTCAGAGCTCTGTGTTGGGAGACCTCATAGCCTATATGCTATTGCCGTTAATGATGTACTGTTGCTATTTCTTGTGAAAATAGATAAAAATTTGTGGACGATTTAACTTTTATGTACACAAAAATCTAATAGTGACGATTCAATTCCCCAGAAAATGATTGAAATTTTAAAAAGTGATTCAGATGCAATGAAAATGTCTCTTAATTTTAAAAAATGTACTTATATGATTCATGACTTTTCTAAGAATTCATGACTGTAGATTTATGTATTAATGACATCTATTTAAATAGAGTAAAAGAATGCAAAATATTAAGAGTATTGATACAGGAGGACTTAAAAATGGGACTCCCGTATAAAAAATATAATTGATAAGGCTAATAACAAAACATTTTATGCTTTATCAACTTAGAAGGATGGGAATGTCACATGACTTTCTGATTTTGGTTTATAAGGTATATATTAGACCCTGCCTGGAATATTGTTGTGTGGTATGGTCTTATTCTATTAATAAATCTCAGATAAAATTATTAGAGTCTATTCAAATGCTCTTTCTCATTGTAATTAAGATTCACTTGAGATTATATAAATAAAAAAACATTTTTAAAAATTATGCTATTAAATTTATGGCTAACATTCAAGAAATGAGACCAATGACTAGACAACAATTATCTGGTGGAAATTCTAGATTTTCTTATAGGTATTGTTTACCTAAATACAGAACTATGAGATATGGTAATTCTCCAGTATAGTTAAAATAATGGAATCTATAAATGAATATATTTAGATTGGGTTTATTTAATATATTTCTATACTATGTTAATATTTTAATATTATATTGGTGAATTTGTTTACTTAAAATTTTTTATAATGACCATATACAGTATTATGTAAATAATCATATATCCAATTTGGGATAATGATTATGATAATGTCTATCAATGTAAATTAATCATATATAAATTTATATTTTGTTTCTTATTTGGGAATAAACGAAAATAATATTATGTTTTTTTTTATTTTATTTTCAGAATGCATTTGTCTGCATGTATCTCATTTCAAGTTTCAGTAAACTGGTTGATTTATCTGGAAAAGTAACTGATATAGCTGGGACTGCCCATCGGTCAGTATATGATTTTCTTCTAGTTTTTATCCCATGTAAGTTTAAATAAATTAGGTCTTATATTTGTGTCACTATTTGATTAAGCTTGGAAATTTGAAAATCAAACTTCTCGTCTATTTAAATAGAAACTAATATCAAATGGGATTGAATTGTCAATAGGCATCAAGTTTTACAATCCAAAAAAGTTTTAAAATTTCATCTTGCAGCTGTTTAAATTTAACTCATTTAGGGTTATCTTAAAGGTCAAATGTAATGGATTTTTTATTATTATTGGTTTTCAAAGATAATTATTAAAATAAAAATTGAAAATGCATAAAAAAAAGTTATTTAAAGATAAAATTAAGAATTTTCATAGCCTCTGTTTGAGATTACAAAATGAAAATTTCAAAAAAAATTTTTGGTTTGAGATTAATTTGATGACGTTCAATATCTACAGCTATTTTCTTTTAAATGATTTATCATGTAAATAGTGGTATGTTCCACTTGTTGTAAAGTTCATTTTGATTTTTTTTTAAAAAAAACAAACAAATTGGACCATAATAGTACAAAGGATAAATTTGATTATGATTTTTTATAAGCATTTAAACAATTAGTCCATAGGATTTCCAGCCTTAAGCTGACAAAGATAGCAAATATTCTATAGTTAAGTATAACAAACTCTATGACATCATAAAATATTTTCCCTGGCGTAGACATTGTTGTTTTAAGAGGGAGGAGCTAATGACAATTATTTTAAAAATTTAATTGTAAATAACTATTTTTTTATTTAATTTTTTTTCTTTTCTGGTGGATATTTTTTTTTTAGTAAACAAATCTGAAAATCATTTATATTAAAAAATTTCAAAATCCGTTACATTTGACCTTTAACATTCTTCATTTAGGGTTACCTTAATAATAGCCCTAAAGTTTGCTCAGCTGTTAACACATGTATGTAATGAATAGTATTGTTCTATTAAATATAAATTTTTATTTGCAGTTTATTAATTCCCACATTTTAGTCATTAAAGTTTGTGTTTCCTAATGTAAAGAATTACATTGGGATAAAATAAAATCTATTATTGCTAGATTTATTTTAACTCAACAAAGTTGAGTTGAATTCCTTATTTCATAGTGATTTTAATTCATTTAGTTTCTTTTAAATTTTAATTATTTCAGAATCGGTGAAGTTTTAGAAAGTTTACAGTTATTAAAAAAGGAGAAAGAACAAAATATAAAAGAATTATCGAGAAAACAAAATTTAGATCAAGAGTCAAGGTAAGCAACTTTAATCTGATTTAAAATTATCATTCAATTATATTTACAGTTTATACGCATTAAATACAATTATATATATATATATATATATAATATACACATGTATATGTTTTAGATCTCACCCTTCACGCTTAAATGCTAGGCAACCCCTGTCTCTTTCACAGCAATCCAAAAGGGCCAGCTACATTTGACTGACTGCCCTCATCTAAAGTCTGACTGACAGGAAGAATTACCTTACACCTTTTAAACACCCTAATTTCACCAGACTTGTGGAAAGCCTTACATACTATCACAATTTTGCACCCGACGCAGTGACAGCTGGTTATAATTATATGTACAGTATATGTAAATGTGCAGTATATATACAGTAGTTACACTATACATCTACAGTATATATTGCATATATACAGTACCTCACTCACGGTCAAAAGCAGTTCCCGGGAAGAAAACGCAAGATAAATTATGAAAAATAAAGGAATATAAACACTTCGCAGGTAAAAGCGTGAGAAATTTTGAAAAATGAATAAGTATAAGCTCCCTCTCAGCTCAAAGCATAAACATGGTTATGAAAATGTAAAGCATTTTAGTCCCTTCCTGGTTAAAAGTGCACTGTCGACAATAAAATAAGCTTCCCGCCTGGTTGAAAGCATGACCACGACCATTATATTATCATTATTATGATGATTTTTATTCTGACCAGATGTATTTATTTATTGTCACAATTACAAATGGAATAGAAATGGGAGGGGGGATGGTAAGAGAATGAGATAAGTTTGCATAAAATTTGATATTTTAATGAAAACAGCCATATAAACTGACAACCTGGAAAATGCAATGCTATGTTATTATATTGAGTTTTATTTATTTATAATGAGTGGACTTGGAATTAGCGTAAGGTTTGACGCCATATTGTAAACAAAACTACTAAAATCGATTACAAATAAATTCCTAACTTATTTACTTTTGATCCGATTTACATAAAATTTAATATGCAGAACTGTATTTAAAAAACTTTATTATGACCTTAAATTAACTCCAGTCCAAGTTCGTTATAGCTGCTTTTGATCCATATTGTATACGCTCACTCTATGGTTAAGGTGCTTATAACATGCTTGTGTTATTAATTTTTATCATTTGTCAACATGCTTGTGTTATTAATTTTTTATCATTTGTCAGGTTCAAATATAAAAAAAGACCGACTGTAGATGTACTGTAGTTACCAAAACTACAGTGTTTTGTTTTTTTGTATTTTAACCCGACCAACGATAAAAATTAATAACACAAGTAGGTTATAAGCACTTTAACTATAGAGTGAGCATATACAGTATGCATCAAAAGCTGCTATAACGATCTTGATCTGGAATTAATTTGAAGTTATAATATTGTTTATTAGATAAATACAGCTATGCATATTAAATTTTATGTAAATCGGATGACAAAAAAATAAGTTATAAATTTATTTGTAATCGATTTAGTCTTTATATTTACCTGCCGGAGTTTTGTTTACAATATGGCATCAAACCGTACATTACGATGTAAAAGACAAAATAAAAATCCATCAAGAACTGTACAGTAAATACAAGAAAAATGAGAATTGTTTATTTTTATTTTTTTTAATAACTTTTCCTTTTTGTATTTGTATGTTCATATTTGGAGGCATGCAGGAGTAAAAAACTATAAGCCTGTAATATTATTGGATTATAAAATAGGCCTGATTTTCAAACCAACAAGTGGAGTTTGGTTCGAATTGAAGGCTTATTTTAAAAAAATCATTAAGCAGTGTACGTTATTTTATTGGGGAGCAGAGGGAAAGGAAAGAGTGGAAGAAATTAAATAAAGCCTATAAATATACTTTTTTAAGCCTATTTAAATTTATTTAGAAGCCTAATAACTGATAGAATTTAAAAACAGTTAATCTTATCTGATTTTATGTCTTTTGATCTTTGTCTTGTTCTTGCAAGATTTAGAGAATGTATTTTAGTTACAGTTATCTATAATGGAAACCTATTTTATCTACTGTATATTATGTGTGTGAGGCCAGATAATAGAAAGATAGACTTCACTTTTACTGGAATGAATCTTGTGTGCAATCTTTTATTTATTTATTACACATGTAGTAACATATGAAGAATGTCAGTCGTAAAGAATACACAGTCAAGTTGTGGAGCCTATAGAGTTTCACATAGACAACGTGCAACGTTGGTTGCATCTGAGCAGCCTATCATAAACTTATTGTTATCAACGGCCATCCTATTCTTCATAATTTATATGGAATAGGAAATGCTTAAATATATACAGTTTCTCGAAATGGAATGTGTGCAGTGAAATATGACGAATGATTTCATACATAATGTATTAATTACCTATCAGCTAATCTTAAATATTTAAAGTATTACTTTTTTTTCTTCCCTTTGATCAATATATTTTAATGTCATTTGCATTTACTGTTTTCAAATGCCTTAAAAATTATGAAATTACTCATTTATTACATTACATATCCCATCAATAAAACACTTGCTATCCAATGGATAAGAGCCACCACAGATAGCATACTGTACTTATGCATTTGTCCCAGGAGTGAATATACTCATGCAGTGCTAGAAATTAGAATTTTTTTGGTGGTAGCCCACCAGACTACCACTCTTAATTTATCAGTAGCCCGAGTGTTTTTGTAGTAGCCCAAATTTTCTGTAGAAAAACAATCGAAATAAACAGAACATTTTTGCTTGTTTCTTTTTTTTATTATTTTGATACATGCAAAGTTGAT
>PXIH01S0006958.1:13669-27709 GCA_003024985.2 Euperipatoides rowelli | reverse complement strand
TCTACGTCCAGACCATATAGGCTAGTTGACGTAAAGATTGAGTATAAATTATTTATAATTTTTTTTTTTGTAAATTTAATAAATGGTGCATAATAATTGATTATTGGAATAGCATATACATTAATCATTTTAATTTTCATAGATTGAAAGGAATTTATTTTTAATCATATTACACATCTTTTTGATTTTTTTCATTAATAATTTTAATTGCACTTTATGTTTCATGACTATTCCATAAAAAGGATATGGTAATCCAAGAAATTTTTCTGGTGGGTTTTACCAAAGGTATCAATAATCTTATTCGAATTTCAAAAGCATAAGATTTTTTAATGTGGATTACCACTCCTGAATTATCTACTAAGTTTTCTAAAATTTCCATAGCGACTTCTAAATCAAATCTATCGGAACACAAGACTACCAAATCAATGAAATCATCCATATAAGAAATTACTCAGTATTAAATGATTGTACGAAAAGCCCAGTTAAATTTTGATCAATATTAGAAATTAAATCAGAAATAAATATATTAGAGAGGGTAGCACTCAATGAAGAACCCTGAGGTACAGATTTGATGACCCTTAATTCCGGTGAAAGAAAACCATTGCTTTTATAAGACAATGATCTTGTATGTACTGTATGTAATTAATCATTGATCTTGCAAGATTTGAATGCCCAAGGAGTTTAATTATTCTATCAGTAATGTATTTCAGTGAAATAATATTGAAAGCCTGGCTAAAGTCTACTATAAACAAAATAGCTTCTCTATCTTTTAACTTATTTACTGTGCTAATAGCTTTAGTAATATAAAATAAAGGAGTTTGAATTGACTTCTCCCTAGCAGCAAAGAGAAATGGATTTAATAATCTCAATGCCTTTTCATTAAAAATCTTATTTACTATTTTAGTAAAAAGAAATTTGGTCAACATTTTCTATAGTAATAGGCCTGTAATCATTTATTTTATTAATAAAATCATTATTTTCAGTATTTGTTTTACTTATAAGGAAAAAGTATGACTAGTTTACAAAATTTACAGAAATATCATCCTTCATATAAATCACAAACAATTTTTTAAGTAATGGAACCAAAAAATGTGCAAATCTTTTATAGATGTCACTACCAATCTGGACCATGGGGCACATATTTGTTTAATTCATTCATGGCATTATATAGCCTATAATTGCCTCTGTCAAATTAAAATCTGACATCATCAATAATAAAGTCTTTTATTTTCTTACTTGTTAAATTGTCTTTTACACTACATATTGACAATTCGTTTTTAAATCTTTCATAAATAAACTGGTTTAAATCATTATCTAAATATAAATTTTTATCAGATTCAATACTTTTTGGTCCAGCTTTCTTATTCTTTTTGAAAACTCTATTAGTTAATTCTTTTGATATAGGCTACCATATTTTCTTTGTTATTAATGAAACTTTTATAATTTTTAATTTGTTTCCAATATATTTTTTTTTTTTTTAACTAAATTGTTTTTTTAAGTTGCAGTAAATTTTTGAATTCTATCTATCAGTATTGCACAGAAATTTCTGAATAAAATCTATATTATCATTTTGGGTCATTATTAATTCTTTATTAATTTTAATCAAAAATCATGCAATTGCTTTCTTTAAATATACTAATCCCCATAGTAAAATTTGTTTTCAACAAAAGACTCAAAAATTATACCATATAAGGAATTATAATCATCAATTTTTGAACTGAAATGCTGGATGTAACATATTATGTCTAGTAGGTACAGTACATGCAGTAGGCTTTAAAAATATTTATTCTATTAATTTCAAAATCTAAGCTCAATGATAAATGATCAGAAAAGAAAGCAGGTATCAATGTGTAAATTGCATTCCCAGAAATCACTCCACTTATAAATACAGTGTATAGTCAATTTTTGTAGCTTATTTTTCTGTAATTCTAGTATTATTATTACTAAATTGATTTAAAGATGCACACTCAATCATTCTTTTTCTATCTAAAAACTTTTTAAATGCTTCAATTTTTTTAACATATTGTATAGGCCTATTTAAATCTCCAGCCCAAATTATAATTTCATTCAAATGACCAATTCTATCCATTATTTCCAACATCAGTATCTTGGCTTTGGTTACATTGTTGGGGGCATAATAGTCAACTATTACAAATCTAATTCTAGGAGATGCAAACAAAAGATTAAACTCCTGAAATATAGGTGCTTTTTTAAAAAAAACTGTAACACCTTGTGAGGCAGAAAAATTTCTACCTTCAAAACAAACAAAGTACTTTTCAAACATTGTAAAAATCACACTCATTCTTTTTCGTTTTTGTTTCTTGGAGACAGCATATCGAGAATTTATACTTCTTAATAAATCTCAAAAGATGCAATCTTTTATTTAAGTTATTTAATCCTTGACAATTTAGTGACACCAGCTTAATATTTTCCATTATTTAGCTTCTGTAATTTTAATTTCACTATTGTTTATTTGTATATTTCTTACAACTTTTTCAAAGTTGTAGACAATATTCCTTGAAAAACTTTGCTTGTATGTATTACAATCCCCTTTATTTTTAGAAGACAATAATACTTTAGAGAAGTCTCTTTTGTAATGAGATATCTGAGATGAACAATTTGGTTTAACAATTTTCTTTGCATTCTCAGTATTAGGGTCGATGATGTCTTCAACAGGGTTCACTGCTAGATCAGGGAGTGTAGAATCGTTCTTGTTAATGACAGAATTATGGACTTCATAGACGTAATCATTTATTAAATCACTTTGTTTTACAATCAATTAAATCAATAAATGGGGTTAAGATATTTTCATTATTTTCATTGCAATCATGTGTTTCCTTGAAATAATTGTAGCAGTTTGTACACCAAATCAAATTACATTCTCTTATGGTGTGTCCTATTATTTTGCATCTAAAACAGCAGTTTCTTCTTTTTTCCATATATAAATATAACCATGCAAAATTATGGTTTGGTAGAATAATATATGGTATTTATCAAAATCTAATTCTAAATCTGGGTACTTTTCTAGAACGATCGTTATTGGCGAGGAATCGCAAATTAATCCTTCTTTAATCTTCTTTTTAGTAAATTCCAAAGAGATTATTTTTCCATATATTGATAAATAATTATCAACAATCTTCCTAACAAATTTTATAGGAAGATCAATAACTTTAATATTCAATAATTTGTCATTTTCTTCGCTAACCATTGTATCTGCATAAATAATTCTGTTTGAATCAAAATCGCTGACAATATTTTTAAATTTGATAGCATCAAGCATAGGCTATTATCAAAGCGAATGAAAATAATTTTATCTTATTTTCAAAAACAGAATTTCTTTAATGTTATTTTCTATTTTTATTTCAATTAGAAACTCAAATAATCTTTTCTCATCAAACTTTACCAGTTTCCCGCTTTTATTTACATTTCCAAAAATAACTGTAAACGGGTCGCCCAATGCAGTAACTTTTCTTATTAAATAAATTGAATTCTTCAAGTTAGCGATTTCTTCTTTATCGTATTTTCTATTTCCATTTTTCTATTAAAAATCTCTTCTATAAATTAATTCCAATGTATTTTCAAATTCATTTTGAATAGCAACTAAATCAACACCAAGATGGTGACAAGTTTAAAACTAATAATGTGAGAGATTCACAAAATCCAATTTTAACGGTTCATTTTTAATTTTTTGTGAAAGAAAATCCATTTTGTGACATAAACAATCAGTTTTCAAATATAATCAGTTAAAAATTCCATCATTTCTTAAATAGATCAATAATACAATTAATAGATTGCTTACATTTTCAGCGATCTTCCGTTGCGGCAAGACAGTGCATGCTCTCTAGGAATTTGCAATTTTATACTTTATATTTTTATTAATTAAAAAATGCTTCAGATTGGCAACAACTCATTATTATTATTATGGGATTTTATTTCACAAAGAAAACATAAAAGAAATACAATAATGCCAAGGCAAAATATCACAATATATAGAGAACATACATTAAGCTTTAAAAAGGTCCATAGCCCCACAGGATATAGGCCTTAAAAAATTAAACATTAAAAAAAAAGAGTACTAGCCTAACTGACAAAAGTTAATTTATAAAAACAAATATTCTCCCTTTCTTTTTCAAATTCAAAAAAAAAAATATTGTTAGGTGGATCACGATTCATTGTCTAATCATGTGTGGAATTGGAAAATTATTAAACCTACTGGTTCGAATAAATGGTAAATAGTTTATCCGAGTTCCTTGAGAAAATATCATTGATATAAAATCTCTTTGTAGGAGAATAATCAAGATGATTTTTAAAAAAAGATGAAGCAAATTTTTTGATAAATGATATTGTATGACCTCAAGGGAACTGACGCCCAAAACAAACAGAGCTACAGTATATTTAAGAAGATATTGTAAGTACAAATAATTATTTAGAAAGGGTCGAATGTTGTCCTTTTAAATGCTTGAACATAATAATAATGTTGGATATTTCTAGCTATTCAATCAGTCCTGTGCATATTAGTTTGTCAGCAAAGTATTTTATTCTTTACATCATTTTCATAAGAAATTTAACCTCTCCAACAATCCAGTTGAAATATTATTGTGCTCCAAAGTGAATCTATTAAGTTAGTAATAGTAACCTCTTTCATGACCTAAAATAGAAATTGCACATAGAATAAAAAGTAGTTATCATACAGGCCTGCTTAAGCAGTTAAATTTTGATGTTTCCACATTAAAATATATTTACACCTCTGTTTGAGACCATGCTTAATTGCTCTGATGTATGGTCTAGCTCCTTAATGCAGGAACAGTCCAAGGATATAGAAAGGGTGCAAAAAAGAGTTTTAAGGATAATCTTGGGAAATTTGAACATAAACTACCAGAATCACTTAATATTACAAAACTTTAAGTCTGTTGAAGTTGAAAAAATTTGCTGATACCTTTTTAATTAAATAAATTTGAGAACTGTCTACCAAAAATGAAATGTGGATATGTTTTAATTGATGGAAACACAAATGCATATAAACATCACAACTACAAGATATAAAGTCTGCTGCCCCAACTATGATTGATACCCTAAATTAATTAGTCTTGAATGATGATTTTATTGATTGATTTTATCTATATTTACAGTATGTTTATGTCGTTTCATTATATATTACTGTCTTATGTTACAAATAAAAAAAATCATAAGTATTGTTGTGACCAAATTATAATCTACTGTATATCCTGTTGGGCTAAGATTACAAACACAGTTTATTATCTCAAATTTATACTCATCTCTATTGTAGCCTACATTTGCACTTATTAATTCTATTGTACAATTTTTATTTTATTTTGTTGTTTTATTCTATAGGCCTATATTGCATTTCATTGCATTATAAACGTATTAATACTGTAGCCTAAATGTTTTTGGAAGCCTTTAACAAACTAAAATTTTATACTTATTTTTATTTATCTATTAATCTTCAAGGGTACTTATGCATGATATTTTTGTCTACTGAAATATTTTGCCTAAATTATATTGCAGATATAAAGACCATAGTTTTGAAAACAGTGGCTAAGGAACATATGGACATATTCGAAAGAGAAAAAGAAAACTTCCCAATAAAGACTATGTATGCTCCTTTTCCCATCAAAGGACAGAACTTGCTTTCACTGGAGGGAAAGATGTTAACTTTTAATGTTGCAAATTAAAGGTTGAAATAAAGTGATTTTGTAATTTCGAAATTCTGGATAGACTTGAAATAATTATAATAGAGGAAGATATGGAATCAAGTATCACAAGGATACTTTTATAATGAAAAACAAATTTCAAGACAAAGAAACTAAAACAAAACACCAGTGCGTTATATAAAATTTTAAGACTTTATTTTAAGAGACAATATACGTTTTCATTAAAAAGGTGTATACTAACCTATGTACGCTAGCCCTACTGATTTTATAACTAATCCATACCAATGTAGCCTACAGACATTTTTCTTTAAACAAAATCATTCCTTGGCCTAATATTTTTTTATAGGAAATAATCCTAGGAAGAAGGTTCCATCATTTATAGCATAATATAAATTTTTGGTTTCAGTTTCTATTATTTTCATTGTAATTTTTTTTTTTAATCATCACACCTGATAACATTTTAAAGAAGAAAAAAATTACGAATGACTTACCTGCTACATAAAAGCCATCTAGCAAGGGAATAATGTGGGGATAGCTTTTGAAGGAAGCTGGCTACTATCATACTAAGAACCAACTGGGCTCCAAATAAAGCCTGAAAATAATTTTTAAAGTCATTAATCAATAATTAACATTTTAACAAAAATGGAAGGCAATTTCAAACAATAATAAAAGGCCTACAGTAGTTTACAAGAGTTCTGTTATTATCTATTAAGATGATCAAATCATGCCTATCATATTTTCAGACACAATACCATTTTCAAATGATGTTTTCGTGAGAAATTGTGTGGCTTAGTCATTAGGCTACACCTAAATATCCCATATCTTCCAGTTATATAGTGTAAATATAAAGTAAGGAAGGCAGTATATTATTATTATTATTATTTTTTTTTTTTTTTTTGGGGGGGGGGGAGGTTGAGTAGTTTAGTTACATTTAATTAGCATATTATACTTATCTTCACATGTTTTTTTTAAAATATGGTACCCCTTCAGAATGTGCCAGGTATGTTTAGGCTATGTTATGAAAATACACATCAATTGTGAGCTACAAAATACTACCAAACTATTTCAGATTAGGCTAATAGAGGAAACTTGCCTAATTTACTTAACACCTCATAATACCTATTTTCCAATCGGCTAATCATAATGATTATAAAAAACATCAGCAACCTACAGTAGCCTATATGGTGAAGGAACTCCATCTGTCCTCTACATAATCCATGTATTTCATGCCGCCTAGATTGTTAAATAGAAATAGCTAATGATCTAGATCGCCATTATCCTTTAGCCGACACAAGCTACAGCTTTCTCTAGGCCTATATACCCAACCAATACTGACAAGTGCTGTAAAACGACAAGTCAAAATGTTAAGCATAACATAGAATAAAATTATATTAAAATCTTAAAATATTCTAAAATTGTGTTCAATTTAAATCCTCTAAAGTTAATTTGCATAAACCTGTGATATACATTTCATAGTGCAAAGGAGGACCCCTTGACCTTCCCATCTATACTTTGCACCAGGACCCCCTTCCCATCTATATGGGAAGGGGGTCCTGGTGCAAAGTATGCATCGGACTGTGATTGAATAGATAGTGGGAAATTGGAATTAAATTTTCAATCACTCTTAATGTATTTGGATTTGCTCTACTTCAGATTTGCTGTAAAGTGGCAGCATATTATTTTTCTAAAATATTTATTTCCCCTAATGTTTTCACCCAAAAGATAAATGAGGAAAAAATGTCTTCACCCTAAAGATAAATGAGAAAAACGAATCAAGTAAATCCATCCATAGATTAACCAGTAGCAAAGGCACGGAAAATACCGAGCTTTCATGAACAGCTATCAAAACCGGATCTTAATGACTTTCAGTGTTCTTACAATATGAAGTTGTTACTTGGCGTTAGTTGGCTAGTGTTCCAAAAAGCTTGTCACCGGGGGAGGGGGAGAGAGGTTGTTTGATCTTGGACTCAATTCTTCAAGGTAAAGATTAAAAAAAATATTTGTTAGAAATAAATAATTACAAAAATAAGGACTAAATAATCTCATTCATAGACTCAAATCATCAAAATAAAATGGTAAAAACTAAAAGCTTTAGGATTTTTTTTTTTTTTTCAAATATACCAAATTAATAAAGATAGTGATTTTAGAAAAATCAATATTTTAGAAAAACCAACCCTGATATTACCGTATTCATTGAAATAAGAATATTACTAAAAAAAGTTTCCAATATAAGTAGGTTAATACCTAATTGCAATTTCTGAATTTAAGATCAAATTAATTAGCTATCCTAACAATACCATATGATATAACTGCAACTTACTGTAGCCCAGGTTTGTTTTTTAATTTTCTGCTAAACTCAATTTATTTTCACTAATAAGGCTAATTCAAGCCCTTTGGCAACTTATAATCTTAGTCTCTTAGAAGCAAATAAATTTTGTTGCACTATGTGAAAAAAAAAAAATTGAGTGTAATGATTCCTAAAAATAAAAATTTGTGAGAAATAATGTCAATGAGAAAATTAAAAGTGGGTTTCAACCAAGTTTAAACAAACTAAAAAATAAAGATCAGATGCACAGTCGAATGCCTTGGGGCATGCTACTGTATGGCATCTGGTGAAAATATTGGAATGTAAAAAATTTACAAAAACATTGTGAGGCAAAAACATTATGATTAACTTATGCTGTGGTATTAGTCTAGGTACTGTGCTTATTTGATAATTAATCAATGTTGCTTATTTTTTAAACTTTTGCACATCGTGTTGTGATCACTCGTTTATTGGTATTATTGACATCGATTAATTTTGTTTTGCGATTAGGTAAATTGGTTGCTGAATTCAATCGAAGGCCCATAGGTAGCATATATTTCTAAAAGAAGACAGCTCATAGGATGTCATAAGTAAGGAAAAGTTAATACTGTGAGCTTAAGACATAGCATGTATGGTTAGCATGCATGAACAATAGTGAGTTGTTCTACTACAATGTTTTTACATTGAAATGTTTTTGTTAATGTAGTTCATCGTCTAAATCAGTGGTAAGCAATCTTTTTTTTATCTAAGTACATGCACGTTTAATGGCAAATTGTTTGGTGCCCCTTGTAATAATGTAATCTACAGTATATTCTTGTTTGAGCATTAGCCTATATACAGCATATGCATATAGTAGCTTACATAATGTGCCGGTATAGCATATATACTGTAGCTACTGTATACAGCTTTGTATAAAAATGTTTTCTTCAATTCCAATTAAAACCCAATATAATCACCTTATTTAATTCCAGTTTTTATGAATGTAATATCATATAAGTATTAAAATTTAAAATGAATTATTAAATGCCCTCAAATGACTGATGCATAAAAAATGAACTGATAAGCTGGTATGGAAAGAACTGGACTAGTTCACTTTTCAAACTTACATTTTATTATTTACAACTTGCGAGAAACAACAGCTAACCCAAATAACATCATGGAGAATATAACTTGGAGGGGGTCAGTATGGTCAGACTTTCTCCCGCTTACAGATAAATTAAATGAGAGAGAAAAGTTTTAGCATAAGTGGCAGAAGCCACTCCGACCAAAACCAGACAATTACAATAAAGTAAAGCTACAGTAGCTTAATAAAGCACTAACGTAACCCATATTTAAATTAGTGACTTGAATAAGCATTGCTCAATCGTAAACCAAACATAAACTAAAGAGTTATTCTTTGAATGCACAAACCAAGCCAACATAAATAATAATTAATAGTAAAAACTTTAATTCATAATTCGTTATGTTATATAGGCTAATATTATCATAAAAAAAAAAATAACGCCTAAAGAAATTTTAAAATCATTTAAGGCTTATATCCTATGTAAAGTAAGAAAATTTATACATTTAAAAAAAAAACTATTTATTTTAATATATATGCTCAATATAATATTTTTAGGCCAAGAAATAAAACAAATAGCCTAAAAACAAAAGAAAAATTAAACATTGAAACCAAATGGGAGGGAGCAATAACTTACTGATCTAGATGTTCTGTGTTGTGTAGCCTAATTAATAAAAATAAATAATTGAATTAAAGTAATTTGCTGTAAAGTAATTGATTACCAAGCAAATGACTCTATGTAGGCCTATAAATTGTATTGAGCTAATTGAGTGAGTTAGTTTTACCAAAAAAAAAAAAACTAACGGTAAATATATACTTTTCAAACAAAAACCTATTGGAGTTCCAGTATGTGCTAAGATACAAAAAATGATTCCCAACTATTTTTAAATAATTTTGACATAATATTAACATGCCAACAATGTTTAAAATTTATGGGATGCTGTGTCTCTGGTGGGAAGGAAAAATATTGGCCTAACATATAAAAAGCAGAGCACCAGTTATACAAATCCATAGTGAGAAAAATTTCCAAGTGCTAAGAGGAAAAATAAATCCAATTTTCATTAATCAGATAATCATCGTAAATCGCATAACCTATAATAGGCCTATTAAATAATGGACTTTGTACAAATCTTGAGAAGGGTTGGCGGTTTAATTGTATTAAGGTAGGCTACAATCATAATTTTAATATTTTTCACTTAGTATTATTCAAAACAATCTTTTCTGAACAGATTCCAAACAATTAATATGGTCCTTGGTTAGGGATGGGTTCCAAACTGGATAGCGAATACTCCATACCTATCAAGTGTCACACATTCAGCGTGACACACATTCAGACCAAATTTCACGACCTCATGCAGTTGTAAAAAAATCTCACGCTATTTTCATTTTAGAAAGATTTGCTATTTTATTTAATTATTTAATTTGCTATTTTATTTACCCGTATGTTTTTTTTAAATGAAGAATTTTCTCCTTGATTAGGAAAAACAAACCCTTTTCAGAAGTGCTTTAAAAGTTGATGGAACATTAGCATGTTATTGTAATTAAACTGGTGTATTCAGAAGCAGCGTTAACACAAAATATTGCATATTTAACGCAAATTAAATATTAAAAACACACTTTTATTGTTTAATTACGTCCATAAGCACACAGCATTATTAAACAATCAATTTTTTTATCCACTTTAAAATGAAAGCTTTTTGTTTCCTGTTATTCATTATTAGGAGGATTAGTTAAAACAAAGTGTCTAATAATAGTGATAATTTTAAAATAATTTAACAGATTTTTTAAATTGTATTTTATTATTGATTTTCAAAGCTAATTACTAAAAAAAAAAAATTCCACTGGAAAAAAATAATTTAAAATGCATAAAAAAAAAGTTATTTTGATAAAAATTAAGACTATTGCTATCCTGTCTGAGATTACAAATTGAAACTTTCACATTTTTGGGTGGTTTGAGATTAATTTGATGATGAAATTGTCTCTATAGCTGTATTCTTTGTAATGATGCGTGTAAATAGAGGTATTTTCAATCTGTATTAAAGGTCATCTTTGATTTTTTTTTTTTTTTTTTTAAAATTGAATCAATAGCACAAAGGATGAATTTGATTATGATTTTTTACAAGTAATTAAACAATTAGTCCATATAATTTCCAGCTTTAATCTGACAAAGCAAATATTCTATAGTTAAGTATAGCAAGCTCTATTCATTTATAGTCTATGACATCACAAAATATCTCCCCTGGTGTATACAGTGGACAATGTTGTTTTAAGGGGGAGGAGCTAAAGTCAATTATTTTTTAAATTGAATTGTAAATAACAATTTTTTTTTTATTTTTCTAGTGGATATTTTTTTTAGTAAAAATCTTTGAAAATCAATAATAAAAAAAAATCCGTTACATTTGATCTTTAAGATAAAGTAGACTTTTTTTTTGCTTAAAAATATGAAATATATTTTTTAAAGGTTTTAAAAAATAGAATTATTGCCATAAAACAAAATTATATAAAAACAAGATACTTTAAGAATGCTATGGTATTTCCAATAAACCTTAAATTAAATAAAAGTACCGGTATTAAACTGTGATTTAAAAAAAAAAAATTGATTAAAGCTTCATCTTAATTAAGCTATGTATATATGCAATATGCATCATGCATTATGAGAAAATAGTTGCCAAACATCAACACAGACTTTAATACTAAGCATATGTTTTCTCCTTGGTAAAAGCTGCTCAGCCTCTTTAGTCTTTTGTTTTGAAAGGTTTTCTTTCTTTAAAAAAGTAACCAAAGCCTAAAGATGAAAAACCTGGAATTGTTTCTATCAAATTTTAAAGGGTGGAATTCCCTTAAAAAAAGAGAAAAGTAAAGACTTATGATTCAAGCAAAATACTGTGCATCTCCAGAAATATATGAGCTGTTAAATCATATTTTAATTGATACTTAAAGGGAGACTACTACTTAAAGTTTTTTTTTTTAAAAATTGAAATTTAGTTTTTTTTTTTCTTTAAAAAAATATATTAAATAATATTGATTTTAATTTGTATTTCTAAGTAGGCTACAGTATGTTTTTATGTTTATATTTTAATAAACTTTGTAAAAGCTATGTTTTTATACTTTGGAGTGACTGTCCATATAAAAATAAATTCTATAGGTCTATTTAAAGTAAATCCTTTAATTTGGGGTAGTAGTAAGTGCTTTTAGCTTTTGAAATATCCCCATTTCAATAATCTATATATTAATATGTGAAGGGAAAACTTTGGGTCCCTTTTTAAGCATATTGGGTGCACGGAGGAGTGTGAGATTTGGCAGAGTTAAAGTTTATAAGGAGAGGGAGTGCAATGAGGTAAAATTTATATATAAAATTAAAACATTCATTGTTTAGCGTTGTGGCGGCTTTATACAAAGGAGTGGCGGNTTTTTACAAAGGAATTTCTTATTGGTCGAATTTCGACCAACACTGGATTACTAGTTAATATTATTGTCCTAACTTTAAAACATAAATTAGATATTTGTCTGGCAGAGAAAGACATCCAAATGTTACTAACTTTAAAAACAATGTAATCTCCGGTATAGCCTACTGTAAGTATGTTTGTGTGGCAATAAGGGAAGGGAGGATAGTGAGTGAAAATGCCCTCAACTTTTTAACTATTCTACAATGTTAATCAAACTTAATATTTTAAGTAAAAAGTGTAATGGCAACTTTTTAAACATAATAGTCTATGAATGTAGGCCATCACAAATTTTAAACTATTTTTAAGCTCTTGGTCCATTTGCTACCAAATTTAATATTTAAAGTGGATGTACAGTATGTATTCTGGATGAATGTCTGTTTGGTTGAAGTAGTTATCAGAGTAATTGGTATTACAACTTTTATGAAATCTGTCTGTCCAAGGAGGATGGTGGGATAGTGACTTGTCTGTCCCATTATTTCAATATTTTAACTGCTGGTTCAATTTGAATAAATTTCATATTTAAATAGATCACTAGATGCCAGCTTCTTAAGAGGAGAAATCGGCTTCTGAACTAAAAATGGGGGGAGGGGGCTAAAACACTGGGGAAAAAGAATATTTTTCAGAACACACAACTTTTACTGGGGACACAATTACCGTACTTGAGAACATGTACGTCAAGGCTGGGACACATGAAAAAATTGTCTATTGCAACCCCTGCATGCTATAAATTTGAGCCAGCCAAAGAACTCGTGCAAAAAGCTGAAAAAAAAGCCACATTGGTAGCCTATAGAACGAGCAACACACTAATTACAAATTTCAACTGAATTTTTTTTTTTTTTAAATAAATTTCATACCTTTGTTAGTAACTAATTAAAAGTAGTACCATCATTATTACATCGAGTTAATATTGACACATGCATACACACATACAAAAAAAAAAATGCTATATAGATTTTTTTTTTTTAAAGAAGGCTTTACCCCATTAAATCATCACTTGGGTCCACCTTGGACTGTGGGGGGCGGGTGCAATTTTTTAGGGCTGTGGGGGAGGGGGTACCAAAATGTTCAAACTCCTTGAACATTTTATAACTTGAGAGGTCTGATACTCCAATAAGGGTCAGATATACTGTATGAGAAGTAAACCATCTTCATGGTGTCAATATCTGCATTGTCATTTCAATTTATGATAACATGAACATGGGTTTTGTCATTTTGACTATATATTGTCTATAATATACTGTATAATTTCTGTCTTTGTAACTAACTTTGAATGCTAATAAACTATAACTGAGGCAATTACTTGTCAACATTTTTTTTTGTACATTTCATTAGAGAGCAAGATTCCCTAGGATTAGAATAATAGGAATCAATATTGTAAGAATTATAAAAAACAATTTTCTCTGTGTATGTCATTCTGTCATTCCGAACTTTTTTAAATTGAATTTTCTGCCCAATGGTTTGCCCAATTGACTTGCAGTTTTTTGTGTTAGGTTTGTTTTAATTAGGATCGATCGGTCCGTCAATTTTGACGGGTTAAAATCAAAATTTTTAAAAATG